>JARHVA010000893.1:3007500-3015000 GCA_037957365.1 Torreya grandis
TAGTAATAATTAAATCCCATTTTTTAATTTTAAACCCAAGGATTATATAAATTGATGGCTACATTCCTCTTTAATCATAGTTTTACATAAATGTTTGAACTTGATTAGTTTACATTAAAATTGAGCTCATGTTATATATCATTGTTTGAAGGAAAACAATTGTTTGTTAAACATATTAATGTGTATGATTATTATGAGTTTTTTGGTTTAAGTATCCCCTATGAACTTGGGGGTGATATTTCTCTCTCACCCACAAGTTCATAGTGGTGAATCCCTTAGTAGTATCTCGATCCATATTAAAATTTTGATCAAATGTTGTCTTGTCAAATCTGAGGTCATCCATTTGGAATAGTTTCTAACATGTCTGAGTTAATAATTAGACTTATATTTAGACCCATATATGATTGAAATAACCACATACATACCTAAATATTTGATAAGGGAAGATTCTAAATTTATGTGAAAAGTCGAGTGTAAATTTTATTCCTTGAAACCTTTGATTTTTATAATTCAAAATCAAATTATATTGTTAAATACATTGTAATGATTGTCTTGTTAATGTATACACAACTAAGGTTATTTGAAAATAGCACCTGGGTAGGAACTAGATTATTGTATATTGAAGTACATAATTCTAATAAGTGTATGTAAATATTCTAGTAATTAATAGTGAATTTAGAAAGAACTATGTTATAGATTAAAATAGATAGTCACTACTATTATGGGAAGAATAGTATGAGGCGTACAAAAAAAATTAAATTTTAAACTAAGGTCATAGAAATTGGAAGGGTACATCTTATTTTAGATGTCATGATGGATGATATTTAGTAAGGACATAGAATGCCTAAGTATAACAAAATTTAAGGAAGATATTGGTAGCAAACTGTGAGGGATAAAACAAAGGTTAAGTTATAATCCATGGTTGTGATTGTTTGGTTATTAAGGAATCTTGTAATCATAAAATGCATTATCAATATCTATTTGCCTGAGATTTTATACATCTTATACATATTGACATTAATATTCTGGGTTAACTAATCTAAATATGTATTATAAAATTTTAAGGTAGTTATAGTATTATATAAACTTTAGATAGATCTATAAGTTATAAAGGATTGTATCTTTAGATGTTGGACATATAGATTTTAATATGACATGAGTAAAAGTATTTTTCATTTATAGTGAACCAAGGCACTCTTAAGTCTTAGATATTGGAAAAATCATAGAATGCATAAGATAGTTTATCAATTTAACATAAATTTGTACTCATTAATATTAATGCCTTCTTTATGTTGTTAATCATATGATATCTTGATGCATGATGAGTATTTAAATGATATATTTAATAATAATAATTTGCTAAAAAACTAGATGGTTTTTTCATATTATCATTTGAAGGTCATATGCATGGAGTATTGTAGTGTATGAACAACTTAGTGAAAATATAATTATGTATGATGATGTTTGATACCATGATGATTATTGTTTTATTGCCTTTATGAAGTTTGGTTGTGTTTTCTTATTACAACTGAAGATGATTTGAATGTCTTATTGACTAGTTCTCTCTTGTTAAGGGATGATAAGTGATATATAGGAAGCCTATTTTTAGTCACTCATCATTGGTTAACAAGACAAGGAAATGATATATGTATGTTATAACATAGAGTATAATTTATGTGGACTATACTTTTTTTTAATTCTATAAAATGATTTGTAAACAATTAATATTATGGTTATACACATTATCAGTCCATAATACTTTCTAGTTTATGCGGTTGATTTAAGTCATAACAAATAGAGGCATACCTAGGGTCTATTTGATTGGTTTCATTTGATTGTGATTGTACTTTCACATGTGATTTATGGATGGTTCTAGTTACTTTCAATGTCATTATATTCCCCTTCATGAAGGGAATGGCCACTCCTTATGGGAAGGTGTGCACGAGACTAATAGTCTATGGTTGGAGGAAAAATACCTAGATGATGCTCTCCCTCTCTACATCTAGATCTGAACCTATTTTGAGATATAGTCATGGCTAATATTCTTATTTGAAGAGTTTTTTCATGGAATCTTTATTTTTATATCATATCATTATACTTTGACATTATTATATTTATTTGACATGTATAACAATGGTTGTTAGCAATCATGTATAATCATTATTTGGCATATTGTACTACAACATTGGTTGTATATTTTAAGTATATTTGGATTGGTCTATTATAAATTTCATTTATTAATTAGCAATGCCTTTATTTTTGAGTTCTAAATTTCTTCACAATTTTACTATTTCTACACCATTAAAGTCATGTTTTGTGGCTAAAATGAAATTGATAATATGTTTGTATCAATGTATTAAAGTGGTATATTGTACTTGATAAATTTAGATTATTTTGAACTTATAATGGCATATTTGAATGGTGTGTAAATTTTAAGATTTTTTTTATTAGTTTAATTAATATTTAATGTGGGTAATTAATCTTGATTAAAAAATAAATCACGTACTTTTCATTAGTTGAACTTAGTGAGGTTTTAACAATTATAAAATAGATATAAGGTTAATTAGGCTTTCTATTTAGTGCCTTAGGTTTCATAGAGCCCCATTTGGTTGACCATTTTGCCTTACCTTATGTACAAACACTTACCCATCATTTACTTTTACTTACATCCTTATAATAACTTAGCCATCATTGATCCCAATTAAGATATATAACCCATGTCATAGGCTTATGTTTTGGAACCCTTTCCTCTTGACATTTGAGTGTATATTAGCCTTGGTTAGGTTTATGGATATTTTAGGTCCTCACCTGATCACCCAAGTATACTCTAGATCTATTGACTGATCTTATTTGAATCCTAGTATATTGAGAGAAAGAAGATAGTTACAAGTCATCCTAGCCCATGCATACATTCTGGTAAGCCTGACATGAATCTTATCCCTCTAGTTTTATCATTTTCATGTTTGTCCTTTTTTTTTTCTTAGATACATTTTCAAAACCATATTATATTTTTAGGTCCTACAATATCACTATCCTAATAGAGTTTTATTAGCATTAACAATCGTATCAATTAGCCCAATACAGTTTCATGTTTATCTATAATTGTATCATCTAGATCGATATATTTCTATTTATTATTCCATCTATATCGACAAACCTGATATAGTTTTATAATTTTTCCCAACTATATTGACTAGCCCAATATAATACTATGTTTTTTTACAATTTCATTGGCTAATCTAATATAATATTAAGTGTTTGTTTCTTTCATTGAATTTTGTATCTTTCACTTCCAAAGTGAATCATATTTATTACTAATTTTTTTATCTTCTTAGAATTGTGTTTCAATAGTTGTAAAACTCATAGAAGCTATTTTTTGGGCCAAGAGGGCATTAATTTTACTTGAATCATGGTGTGAAGGGTACTACCCCAAGCCATTAGATAACACTATATATAGACTTTAACTTCCACATACCTTACGGTATATTGGAAACACCTAAGGTTTTTTTATATCTAATAGTAAGCCTTTCAATCATTTGATTTTTTAGTGCATTAATAATTGGTTAGCCTCAGGATGTTACTCTTAATTTACCTTAGAGATGGGATAGTATGGCTATGAGAAGGTGAAATCCTCTATTTTTAGTGACATTTTGACCTTGTTCACTATTTACATTTGGGATTATTAAATATTAGATATTATAAATCAAACACAGCTTATAAATACCTTCATGTCTTGTGCATTTGCTACTATTTGGATATTTTATCAAATTTCTTACTTTTCAAACTATATCAACCAACCTAATATCATTATATGCCTATTTCCAACTACATCAGTTAGCCTGATATAGGTTTTTTTAATTTCAATCACATTAACTAACTAGACACAATTTAGATTTATTAACCTCCTTTTCAAATATATTTATTAACTTGATACATTTTGTTTTATGACCATACTATGTCGTTTAACTTAACCCTGTTTATTTCCTACTGCATCAACCAAAATAATATAATTTTTTATTTAGGTGCTAGTAGTATCACATTTTTACTAAAATATGTTGATCAACTTGATATTGTTAATTTGATAGACTCATTGACCAACATTATCTAGCAACCAAATACACTATATTTTTTAGAATCAGTAGAAAACTATATTGGCCTACCTGATACTACTATTTACTTTGATCAAAATTATTCCACATTAAATTTGCAGTCTTCTTCATCATGGTGTCCCTTAAGAAAAAATTCTTGTGAGCCTTATTGCAGAATAATCAAAGTATATTTTATTTTGATCAAAAAAATACATTTACAGAGCTTTATTTATATTCAAATATAAGCTCATAATAGTTCCTATAAAATAGGAATGATAAAACAAAAAAAAAATATAATCTCCCAAATATAAATTGAAAGTTACAACTACTAACTTTAAAATATTTTTAAGATTTGCTAACCTAAATAACCTATCAATCTATCTATGATAACTAACTATATTATAAACAATTATGAGTAATTAAATATCACTCATTTATTTAATAATGGTGAATTAATCACCCTAACATTCCCGCCACCGCCCCCCCCCCCCCCCCCCCTCCCCCCCCATAATTCATCATTATCTCAAGTGAATAGGAGAGAAATTCTCTTAAAGAATCAAATTTTTCTCATGCAAGTGCTGTGATAAAAATATCTACACATTGTTGATCTGTCATACAATACTAGAGCTAGATGTTGTTCTAAACATATTCATGGATGAAATGAACTTGCATCTCAATGTGTTTAGTGCATTCATGAAATACTAGATTGTGAACAAGCTTCACTACTCTTTCATTGTCTACATGAAGAATTATTGGTTGATCCTGTAATAATCCAAATCCTTCAAGTATACATTTGAGTCAAATCACTTCACACATAAATCCTCTTATGGCATGATATTTTGATTCTATGGAGGACCTTGAAACAAAATTTTTGCTTCTTATTCCCCCATGATATCAGTCCAGATCCCAAAAATAGTACAAATATTGAAGTGGATTTCCTATCATCAATGTTCCTTGCATGATCTAAGTCTGAGTATCCTATCAAGAGGAAGTTATCATTCTTCTTGTATTCTAGGCTAAAATCCATAGTTCCTTTGATATACCTCAATACTCACTTTATTTTTTTCCAATGACTGATCTTAGGCTCTTGCATGAACCTTGAAAGATAACTAATAGCATAGCTAATGGTTGGCCTAATGTAGGTCAGGTAAATTAGACTCCCCATCAACTACTGATATAGAGTTATATTTACCTATGGTGGTGGATCTACTCGAGATAACTCAAGCTTTATGTCCATAGGTGTGGAAAATGGTTTGTTATCTATCATTTAAAATTTATCAAGCGTTGTCCTAGCATATTTGAGTTGAGATACAAAAATGTGATTTTATCTTTGCTAATATTCTAAACCAAGATAATAATGTAGAATCCTAAGATCTATCATGTCAAATGATCAATTTATATCTTTCTTTGTTGATTCAATCATCTTCACTAAACTTTTAATGATGACTAGATCATCAACATATACAACTATAATCACTATCTCCCCCCTTTCTATTTGAGGTAGAGATTCAAATCATATGGACTCATTTCTAATCCATGTTTCAAGAGATGCTCATCAATCTTGATATACCATGCCTTGGAAGCCTATTTAAGACCATACAATGATTTGACAAGTTTATAAACTTTATATTCTTTCTAGATTTGACAAAACCTTTTGGTTGAGTCATGTAGACTTCTTCCTATAAGTCACCATTAAAGAAGGCACTTTTTACATCTATTTGATAGACTTTACATCCAAATTGTACAACTAGAGCAAAAGTGATTCTGATTGTTTTGATCTTTGATGTGGGAGCAGATATCTCCTCATAGTCAATGCCTTCTTTCTGAGCATACCCTTTCATAACCAGTCTTGCCTTATGCTTGTCAAGACTACCATTTGATTTGTACTTCATCTTGAATATATTTTTACATCCAATTAGCTTCTTCCCTAGTGGAATATCTACAAGCTACCTTGTTTTATTTTTCATCAATGAATTATATTCTGCATCCATGTCATCTTTCCAAGGTTTCAACTGTACGGCTTATTAAACTATAGAGGGCTTGATATATTCAACAACTATACTCATTAAGGCCAAATTGACCTCATCATAAGCCATAATACAAGTCCTTGGTCCAATGGTAAATTTTTTGTAACACTATCCAAATTTACATTTTTGAGAGTATTTGTATACCATTTAGGCATATGTTGAGTAGTTCTTATGGGTGGTGGAGCTACACCATTATTCCCAACATCATTACTATATTCATCTAGGAGATCGCCATCTTATATATTTTCTATGGGACTAATTTTTTTATCAGGTCTACTTGTAGAAGGAACTTCTACTTCTTTCTTTTCAAAGATTCAACATCCCTACTAGTGTAAATTTTTCTAGTTTTTGGATCTATAAGTCTATAGGCAGTACTTCTTCACTGTACCCTAAGAACACTTATTTTTTGGCTTTCATATCAATCTTAGTCCATTCTGCTTTGGGAATGTGCATACTTACTTAACATCCAAACTTGAATATGTGATATAGATGGATTATTCCATGACTAGGCTTCATGTGGTGTTACTCCATCAAGAGCTATAGTGGGTACTCTTTTGAGTAGATATACTATAGTTTTGGTAGCTTTTACCCAAAATGTCTTTGTTAAGACTAAGTCATGTATCATACACTACACCATTTCTATAGTAGTATGATTCCTCCACTCAACAACTGCATTTTGTTTTTATGTATGTGGAGGTGCCATTTGATGATGAATATTGTTTTCTTACATAAAATGTTTAAAATCATTACTGGTAAATTCCCCCCATGATCTATGTTGAGGGTATTGATGTGTCAACTAGATTCATTTTCAACAGTCACTTTGAACTTCTTAAAAGTTTTAAAGGCTTGATCCTTTGTTTGCAAATAGTATATCCACATTTTTATGGAACAATATTCAAAAAATAACATGAAGTATTTAAATCCAACATGGCTAGGTGTCATTGGTCCACACAGATTTGTGTGAACTAGATCAAGTTTACCATTGGATCTATAAGTACTTTTATAAAATGTAATTTGATGTTGTTTTCTTTCTAAGCAATCATGACATTTATTTGTACCATTTTTAATATGTGGTAAGCCTCTTACCATGTTTTTATGGTGGAGTGTGTTGAGATATCAAAAATTGATGTGGCTAAATTTGTGTCCTTTACAATGAGTGCTTGATTATTTTTTTGAATGAAATCAATCTAAAACATATGATTCACATTGGATGCTCGTGTAACAGTTTTGGAGTTTCTAGATTTGTCTCTAATTAAACACAATTTTTTTCCACCTTTACAATTATATTTAATCTTCAAATTGTGGTCTAAGAGTTGACTTACTGATAATAAGTTTTTGGTTAATCTAGGTACATATAGAACATCTATTATTTTACATGTTTGCAA
>JARHVA010000893.1:3020000-3175000 GCA_037957365.1 Torreya grandis
CCCCATAGTATGATTCCAACAAGTTTTGTTGGTTCCAAGATAATATTCATCACTCTCATGAGACTTGTTGTGCACTCTAGAAACTTACAATAAATACCATAATGAGGGAAAAATTTAATCATGACCTCATCACCAAAGAACATCATAAATAAATATTGAAAGCCTATAATAACTATACTTATCATCCTAAATATACTAATAAAAAATCTCAAAAATCATCTTAACCATCTGATTGCAATACCCAACATTCAAATAAATTTGCTTGTTTTATTGATGGTGACTATGATCACTATTATAATAACTCCCAATTTTTGAATGTATAAAATGATAACTAAAATCATAATCCAACTCAATAATATCCATTCACTAAACCTAAAAATCTTTATCTTGAATAACATATTCTTAAGGACACTACTACCACCACTATACCTTATTCTAATTTACCACCTAGTGATGATCCTACTCTACCATTAGAGCCTCAACCTAGTGTGTCTAATGATTCTATACCTCCTAAAATCAGCCATTGATAATTAATATAAATATATTTATGGTTTTAATCCAATATCAAAATGGACATTTGTAGATGAACTTAATTCCATGAATTATAAGACTCTTTTAATCAAACTCATGAGAACATCACCATATCATCAAAAAATTCTCATGCAATAATATCAAGGCATATAAGAATCCAAATATAGTGAAAATAAACCCCCAACCTTATAAATGTCCCATACCTATGGAATTACATGTTATTGAAACCTTTTCTTGACCCTCTTTCTCTAAGAAACTTTCCATAGAGTTTCCTGAAGAAGACATGATTAATGATGATTTTTTTTCCTATATGATGAGCCATCTCTCTTTGTTAACATTGTGATAAATAATAATCTAATAAGGAAAATTTTTATGCTTATGAATTAATTTCACATCTATTTATATAATCCAACAACTCAGATATTCCAAAGACAATCTTAAATAAACTAAACTCACATGTTATGCATTTGACAAAACCAAACAAAATACACTTGGTTGAATTTGGCTTCCCCTCACTATTAGGCCCAAAATATTATGCTTTAAGCTTATGGTTTTGTATCTTACATTATACTATAACCTCATTTTATGCCATCATCAAACTCATTATATAATATTTATTGCCTCTTCTACGAGCCAATGTATTAAGTTCAATCATGATGGCATACATTACAAGAATGAAGTTGATCCCAACTCATGGGGTATATAATTGCCTAATCCTAAAACCCAATATCACATCCCAACTATTTAAAATACAAAATTTCCTTCCATTCATAATTTCATCAATATGCATCCCAATGTACAAGTCACTCTTGTTGATTATGATGATGATGAACCCAATGAGATAAAATTTATTTTTAATACTATTATTTTACCTCCTTAAATAGTCAAATGGCCCCCTCCATATGTGTTACCATAATATAAGAAAATTAATTTGATTGATTATGATATGAAAATCCCACCTCCTTTAAATTCACATGAAGTTTATTATATATAATAATACTTTGTATGTAATGTTCTTTGGGTGACTAAGTTATTTTAGGATCCTTTATCATGATCCCCTCACACATTTAGTAAATTGGTGCATCTGTCAAAGATAATTTCATTGAGAATTCTCAAAAAATCAATCATGATTGTAATATATCTCCATCATCTGATGATTATTACATAGTTTCCAAAGCCCAATAATGGAACTTGGATGTAATTCATTAATAGAAAACCTTTGATAAAATGAATGCCTTTAATTTAGATGCCCATCTAGTACTTATATATTATAACTCTAGAAATGATGAGAATGACCTAAAACCTCAAGGTTATGTTCTTCCTATCAACCTACCATTGGAAAAAACTATATGGGATGTATAGTATATTTTTTACCTTCTTAGCAATCCTAACTATATCATCCAACTTGATACAATTCAAAAAATTTCCAAAATTGCTAATTATATTTGATAACCTAATATATTTAAGCTTATTCCCTAATTTTACACATATACTAGCTAACTCAATACAGTTCAAACCCTATTTCATAACTACACTGACCAATAATTAAAGAGTGTCAATATAGTTCTAATAACATCCACATATTCTTTTAACTGTATCATCCAACCTGATATAGTCAATTATCTCAACGAAATGTATCAGAACACTCCATTGGTTGTACACTATATTTTTGACCTTCCTATAAATCCTAACTATATCATTTAACTCAATACAGTTTAGAATTTTTTGACACTGTTAACTACATTGGCTAGCCTAATACATTTAATCATGTTCCCTAATTTTACATATGTACTAGCTAACTTGATATAGTTCAAACCCTATTTCACAACTACACTAACCAATAATTAAAGAGTGTTAATGTAGTTCTACTAATATCCACATATTCTTCCAACTATATTGGCTAGCTTATATAGTCAATTGTCTCAACCAACTATATCATCCATTTCATTATAGATCAACCTTGTTTTATTGTACCAAATTATATTTGTCAGGATGATACCATAAATAAAAACAATACATTCTCCTCAAGATACTAAGATTACGTTGGATGCTAAAGCCAATACGATAAGACAAATGTATTATAAATTTGATATAAAAGTAATAATATTATTATCTTTGAGGTATATATTTTTTATTAAGGCCCACTACCTATTCTTCCTAGTGATGAAACCATTCTTGAATTAATTCATGACATAGATCTTCAACTTCCATGCCAACATCACAAGCTTGAAATATTTGAGAAAACTTATCATCACTTTAATTAATTCATTTATATTATCAACCCTAAGCCTAATCATATTTACAAAATTCATTTTACACCACACTATTTCCAAGATGTAAATTTGATGTTTATTGAAAAAACTTGGGTAGTCAAGTTTGGTAAATCTACAAATCCCAAGTTCACATTTATCTATAAGGAGATCAACCTAAAGAGAATGATAATTAAAAAATATTTATATACAAATATCACATTTTTTTTTGTCATTAGATGATATGCTTGATATATACCTTATCATAGTTATTCGTGACATAATAACCTATCCAGATGTGAAACCTATTTGACAAAAGTAATGAAATTTCCCTCCTGAAGTTTCCAATTTATGTAACAAAGAAGTCATAAATGTCCTTATATAACATGTATATTACTATAAATTGGTCTCCAACATAATACCCATTCATAATAAATTTATTATGGTCATTCTCTTTTGTATTAAATTATGTAATATTAACTTAGCTTATCATAAGGATGATTTTCCTCTACCTTAAATTGATTCTATTATTTATTTCTTAAGTGGCTATGATATTATTTCCCTCATGGATGGTTTTTGGGTTATAATTATATTCATATCACTCTTCAGGATCAACATAATACTATATTTAATATTGAGTGGGGAACTTATTGCTATGTTAAGATGCCTTCAACATTTAAAACACTAGAGAAACTTACCAACATGCAATGACTCACATCTTCCATGATATCATTAAAAAAATAGTTTAAACCTATGTGGATGACATTATATCTAAATACAAAAATCATTAAAATCATCTTTATGACCTAGATATCATATTTGATCACCTTATTAAATATAAACTTAAGTTTAATCCTCATAAGTGTGTTTTAGTGTTATCTTCAAGAAAATTCTATTGAATATTGTCATTGATTAAGGGAGAGATATTGCGAATTGTCTTTGAGTGTTGAAATTTTATATCTAATTTCATTAATGTCAAAGTTTCTAATGAAGATGCATGGTTATGTCATTGATGTCAATCTAGTTTCATTGATGTCAAAGGTTCTTGTGTAAATGCTTGGTCAAGTAAGCCTTAAGAGGTCAGTACACCAAGTGTAAAGCATATTTTATTGATTTGTATAGACCTCATGAGATGTAATTTTCATGTGGCATGATGAAATGAAAGAGCTCTGAAGAAGAAGCATTATGCTCTAAAGATCTGTGTAAGCATATCTGAAGATGCTTCAAATGAACTACAATGATAAGAATGCTCTGAATGAGCTATGAAGATAATAATGATTTTAAGAAAACTTGATAGGGTTTGAGCATGATAGATAATGTTTGAGGTTGTACATGAGGTGTTTATACCTTCAATTAATTAAAAGGTCAGCTCCAAAGATATGCATTTGTAGCTCTAAAGGTGATCCAAAGATCCTAGTCAATCTTCAAAGATCTATAAATAGCTATAAAATTTTTTGTTGAAGATACAAAGAAGAATAAGTATATGAGGATGATTGAGTATACAAAATATTAATTGTAACATAGGAAATTTATAAGGTGAAGTCTACAAGGTGGCTAGAAGGTTAGATTCAAGGCCTAATAAGACTTACAAGTCAAGGCTTAGAAAGCAAGAAGATAAATGATGGCCAGATGAGGTAACATGATCAGTTTCCATAGCATGAGTGAGTTGGTTAACACTAATAGAGGTGATTAATTTTTTTTAAAGTATGTGAATGCATTTTCAGGTCTTAGTTTACAAGAGAAAGGCTTGAAAAGTATTTCAAGGTTTCTTGAGTGCACAAAATGAAGAGTTGTCTACTCAAGAAGGTTTTCTCAGTGAGAATAGGCATTTTCAGAATTTTAATGAGATCATAAGTTGATTATGGTAGATGAAAAGTGTTTTTATCTCAAAGTTTCAAGCATTATTTTTTAGAAAGAGGAGCTAAGTTTTATGAATGATCGTTAAGACTGCAAGATAGTCTAAACCCTCATAAAACCCTAACTATGACCCAATGTTAAATATATTGTTCTAAAGAGATCATAATGGTTTGATATGGTTATAAAAGTGATTATATATTTATTTTAACTCTCCCAGTCATCTCTAAGTGTGATTGGTTTCTCAGGTGATTGAGCAGACCCTACAAGAAAGTGTTTATCTTTTAGAGATTTATTGTAGCAAACAGAGTTGACTGAGTCAAAATTGTTAAGTGGATGAAGATAAAAGTGTGATACTTGTACTTATTTTTAATTAATATTTTTATATATGTTATATATCTTAGGTGTGAAAAGTTTGTGATCTAAGTTGGCCAGTTACTAATAGACCTAGTGGTGTAGACAGTAAGAAAATCAGGCAGAAGTAAGAAGATGTTTCCTGATGTTTTTTCATGTAAAAGTGATGAATTTAAATTAATAATGATTTTTTTTGGTATTTAATTATCTATACATTCTTTTTATAATCTTTTAATTTAGTTTAATAATTTATAACATTAAAGCCAAAATGGCTTATCTGGCCGAGTAGAGTCTATGAGAGAGAAGGTTAATAGATTGGTTTGTAAGACCAATAGTTTTCATTATAGATCATGATATAATTGGTTGAGGTTATTTTTAGGATTTTATCAGATATTATTAATTCATTTAAATTATATTTAATCATGTGTTATATTTTCATGTTTCCTTAACTATGTTTTGGAATCAGTTGGCAGTTCTGAGCGAACATCTTGTAGAGAAGTGTATGAGCCTATTTACCCTAAGTTGAAGAATCATATAAAGATTATGATGACCATAAGTTCATTATATTTTTTAATATTTATTTTTTTCCATGGTTTTTAGGCAAAATTGAGTATATGACTCAGTTTTTCAAGACAAAGTTTATGTATATGTGTTAGGTTGTGGAGCTAAAAGCTTCACTGATGCAGACACGGAGGAGGTTGCAGGAGAGTTGCTGAGTGTCAGAGACACCGGCATCGGTCAGGCCAACCGACGTCGGTAGGATAGGGCAAGAATGCAACCGACGTCGGTCAGAGATCGGCCGACATCGGCGACCCCCAGGCGGATAGGGACCGGCGTCGGTCACCTGTGTGGTTCGACTGCAAGTTAATTACGGGCAGTTGGTTGACGAACCAAGTGTTTGCATGATGAGTGCTAATTTTAGACTCATAGCTATGGATCTAATTATTGTAATTAGACGTCTAATTATAGATGAGATCTATTTTTCCATGGTTTATTGGAAAAGTGTTCTAGTTTGAGTTGAGCAAAGTTTGCTCCTTCTGTGTGTGAATTAAGGGTGTTCCTCCTAGTTCCCTATCAATGACTCATAAAGACTTGGTGAGTCAAGGACAAAGTTATCTATAAGATCGTTGATCTGTGTAAGCCTTGCAAGGTTTCACAGGTGTGCAGTGATTTGATTAAGGACAACAACACAATAGGGAGCAGTATCAAGCAAGTGGTAGAGGTGTGTACTCGGATCAAGGGAGTTCCTTCCATAAGTAGGTCTGTTGAATTGTAGGTTGTTGCAGATTCATGGGAGATCTACTTAAAGTAAACTTGTTGAGTACGTGGAGTATGGATATGGAGCACTTGTGTTGTGCGTGAGGTGAACACCAACTCTATATAGTTGGGTGTTGGGACCTGTGGGGAGAAGAATTACTGTTCATTTTGGGAAACCTCTATAAGGTGGTAAGATGTGGGATTTTTATATGTATAAAGTGTTAATCAAGTTGTGTATCATATGCTATGTTATTCTGAATTCTAAGAATCTAGTTATTTCCGTAAGTTGCTTGTATTTGTAATCAATTATATGCTTCCGGTGTTTCGCAGACAAGTGGTATTTGAGCTAAGGTTGTAGGAAGCAAGTTTTGTGTTTTGGTTACAGGGCACTCTAGGGGTTTCTGATTGAGTGGGAGTAGAGCAATGGCAGATCAAAGTAAGCTAAGAATGGAGGAGTTGAAAAGCACAGATGGTTACTTAAAAGCAGGTAAAAGGATAGGAGTCAGCATGAAGAAACATTAACTACACAGGATGTTTGTAGGTTTCATGGATAAAAACATATTGCCAAAGAATTGGCAAAGGGGAATTGATTGATTCATGCAGGTCCTATTAAGGAATTTTATTTTAATTAGCCGGTGGTAAGAAAATATAAAAAATGTTTCATGGCTGATTCTTTTTCTGTTGTAGAATTGGCTTTAGGCTTGGTCACATGAGTAGGAAGGAATGCATGTAGCTAACTTAAGAACTGGATATGAGTTCAAGGTTGGATACATCTGAGGGCAGTTTGGACATGGGTATCAAAGGAGCTCACAGGTAGTCATCACTCACAGGCCTATCAGGAGGAACCGGCGTCGAACAGACAGCCGATGTCGGTCATTCAGTGATGTTAAGAGATTAACTGACGTTGGCAGTATGTAAGACTGATGTCGGTCAGGAGGACCGACGTCGACAACAGGGACACCAATAGTCAGGGACAATGCATGGGAACCGATATATGGCCGAGGTCGGTTGTAACAAATTTTGGGTAGACAACATGCTGTCAAGGAGTCTCAAACACCCATATGGAGGACTACGTAAGTATCAAATTCGTTGTTCCTCTTCTTATACTTGTTGCTGAATAGAGCAGGAAGGATCTTATGCAGGGATATGATAACCAGACGGGAATGCCAGCTTATGGACATAGAAGAATAGAGAGAACGGATATCATATGGTTGAGGAAGCTGCAGGACAGTTACAGGGTTTCAGGTGGAAGACGAAGCATGGCTTCAGATGTCAGGGTAACTACTGTGGTTTGTCTTACCAGGTGGATGATGAGTCACAACATCATTCTGTTGCTGTATGTGGATAGTATGCTAGCTAGCAGGGGTGTACATAGGGTTTTGCTAAGTTAAGGGTAAGATTAGTTCAGTGTCATGTCATGAGGAGTTTGGAGCAGGGAGATTCTTTGACATGGGAGGCATGGAGATCACTGGTAGATTTTGTCTCTAGTGGGAGCTGATGTGAATCAGGTGTTGGTGAGGTTCGGGATACTAAGGGCTGGATAGGTACAGTGTCCAAAATCACATGAGGTCTGGTATAGACCTGAGTATTCCCATGTTGGGAGCTTCAGAGTTAGGAGCCAATTCAGGGAAGTGGGTTCTCAGGTTTTTGAGAGGGACCGGCAAGGTGTTGCTATGCAGGGTCAGGACTTCACTACAGGTGTTGTAGGTTTGGATGTGGCAGGGTACTCGGATGACAGGTGGTACACCACAGGATGTGTGGTGGATTGTCTTCAGGTGGGAGCTTGAAGAGGGATACAAACCAGGAAATAGATTAGATGGGGTACAGGTATAGGTACAGTGCTATTTATCTCCAAGTGGGAGATTGTTAGGTTGTGGAGCTAAAAGCTTCACTGATGCAGACACAGAGGAGGTTGCAGGAGAGTTGCTGAGTGTCAGAGACACCGGCGTCGGTCAGGCCAACCGAGTCGGTAGGATAGGGTAGGAAGGCAACCGATGTCGGTCAAAGATCGGCTGGCATCGGTGACCCCCAGGCGGATAGGGACCGGCGTCGGTCACCTGTGTGGTTCGACTGTGAGTTAATTAAGTTGGTTGATGAACCAAGTGTTTGCATGATGAGTGCTAATTTTAGACTCATAGCTGTGGATCTAATTATTGTAATCAGACGTCTAATTATTGTTTGGATGAGATCTATATAATAGACTCATGGTTATATTAAGTGTTCTAGTTTGAGTTGAGCAAATGAAGTGAGTAAGGGTGTTCCTCCTAGTTCCCTATCAGTGCCAAGCTTGGTACTGGTTGGAGAATCATAAGGACTTGGTGAGTCAAGGACAAGGGTTCTTTAGGGTGTAGAGTGATCTACATGGTAAGTAAGATCGTTGATCTGCAGGTGTATGTGTGTGCAAGGTCAAGGTTCACAGGTGTGCAGAACCGTGTTTGATTTGCAGGTGTGCAAGATCATATAGATAGCAACACAACAGGGAGCAGTATCAGGCAAGATCTACTTGGAGTACAGGTGTGTACTCAGATAGAGCAAGAGAGGAAGGCAAGGGAGTTCCTTCCATAAGTATGGTCTGTTGAATTACAGGTTGTTACAGATTCATGGGAGATCTACTTGAAGTACCTTGAGTACTTGTTGAGTACGTGGAGTACTTGTGGAGTGCGTGGAGTACTTGTGGAGTGCATGGAGCACTTGTGTTGTGCGTGGAGCACGGGAGGTGAACACCAACTCTGTATTTGAGTTGGGTGTTGGGACCTGAAAGGAAGAGCTTTGGGGAGAAGAATTATTGTTCACTTGAGGTGTGGGAAACCTCTGTAAGGTGGTGGAGAAGATGTGGGATATTCTCTATTGTATTCTTTTCTGTATAAAGTGTTAATACAAGTTGTGTATTGTCTCTCATATGCTGTGTTATTCTAAATTCTAGTTACTTGGTGAATCTAGTTATTTTCGCATATTACAGTTGCTTGGTATTTGGTAATCAATTGTATGCTTCCGGTGTTTCGCACCCTGACAATATGTGTAGGCCTTTTATATGCAGTGACTTGATTAAGGGTTCAAGTGGTAGATGGATCTAAAAGGTATTATTTACCTAATTTAAAGTTATATTATATTTGAGTGTCATATGATGTGTTCATTTTGTATAAGGTGTTTTTATATGATTCAATAAATATCAAAGGGTAATGTGTTGTTAAGAAGACCTATTAGGTCTCCATAAGCTTTAAAGAGGAGTAAGCATTAACTAATGTATATCCAACCTATTATATTGATGGATTCATGATTAAGGAATGTTATTTTAATATGATAAAAAATATTCATGGCTGACCTAATTTATTTGAATATGTAGCTAACTAAGAAAGATACGATCAAGTGACTTGTATAAAATCAAGGTAGTTTAGGCCTATTAGAGTGTTCTTAGAGATTAAGAGCATAAGAGGATAAATTAAATATATATATCATTGAAAAGTAGAATTAGGTTATGAATAACATCATATAAATGTTATGAATATATAACAAATGTTATACATATGAGGATCAAGGTTAGAAGACTTAATCAAGCCATGAAGAGGGCTAGTTGAGCAAAGAAACCTAAAGGGTAGTTTGAGAGGAACATAAGTGAGTGAAGAGATAAATAAATAGATCATAATATATTATATAATAAATAATGGTTGATGAAGGTGATCAAAAAATTAGGTGGCTGAGTTGGTACTAAGTCATCTAAGGGGTTGGTGCCTCTTTGCAAGTTGATAAATGCTAAAGTTTAGCTGAGTTGGTACTCCATGTGAAGTTGGTGCTTCGCTAAATATTTATATTTGTATTATATGACTATTATACATTTAATTCATCAATGGGTTTTCTTACCCTAGAGGTTTTCCCATATATATATTGTGTTCATGTGTTTCATGCTCTTATGATTTGATGTTTATGATTGCTAAGACGTACATGCATGTTAGTATGGTTCATATATAGTTAAGTGGAATTGAATGAAAAGTTTTGAAGATTGATTCACCCCCATATCATTCATCTTGTTTTCAATAATTGGTATCAAAGTACGTCCTTGAAATAGGCTTGATAGCCTAAAGGAGATCCTAAGAAGCAAGGATGACTAGTCAACAAGCTCAAGGTGGTTTCTCTACTAGTAAGGCATAATTGTTTAATGGATCTAACTATACCTTTTGGAATGTTATAATTAAGATATATATAATTTTACAAAGACATGATATTTGGTAGTCAATTATGGATGGTTATATTGCATCTCTAATTCCACCAATAGATATAGTAGGTAAGAAGGCTAGTGAAAATAACTCCAAGGTAATGAATGTCATTATGTGTGGCCTATCAGAGGTAGATCTATTAAAATTAATGCATTATGTTTCATCCAAAGACATATGGTAAAATTTAAGACCATCTATGAAGGAGACACCAAGGTAAAGTTGGCCAAGTTACAAATGCATAGAATAAAGTTTCAAATTCTTAAGATGAATGAATATGAAACTATTTCATCCTACCTATTAAGGGTTGATGAAGTTGTCAATATCATAAGAGGATTGGGAGAAGAAGTGAAAGAGTCTATTATTTTTCAAAAGGTATTGAGATCACTAACTCCTAATTTTAACTCTAAGCTGTCTACAATATAAGAGATTTAAGATTTAGAAAAGTTAGAGATGGATGGGCTTCATGGCATTTTGACTTCCTATGAGATGATAATAGATAAAGGAAGACCTCTCAAGAAGGAAGTAAATTTCAAATTTGAAAAGAATTAAAAGGCCAAGAAGGTCAAAGATGAGGTATGTTTAGATATTGATGATGATGAACTCATAGATATTTTTCTAAGAAATTGAGGTTTAGCTCAGGTAAGTATAAGGGTAAGTTACCCTTAAAATTTTTAGCTGTGGTAAGATTGGTAACTTTCAAACCAAGTGTCATAATAAGGACATATCTAAGAATAATGAAGAACATGATGGAGATGATAAAAAATCCTATAAGTCTGACAAAAATAAAGAGAGTTCAAGAAGAATGAAGGAAGGAAGGAAAGGGACATTCAAGAATATGAAGAGCAAGATGATAGGAATGAATCTAAATATGACAATAATGAAACTCTATTCATAGGCATAAAATCAGACAATGAGGGATGTTCAAATAGGAAAGGCCTTATGATTGATGTAAAATTATATAAAGAAGTATACAATGATAGTGAAGAAGCTAAAGTATATATTGAAGTAAATCTCATGAGTGCCCTAGAAGAGTTGAATATTGTGAATAAGAAGAAGAAAAATAATAAATTGAACTCATTAACTCAAGACTATGAGGAGGAGATTGGACTATTTGAGGAAAGGCCAAGTAACACTTTCAAGGAGTATGAAGAGATCATCTAACAAGTTGAAACCTAGATAGATATTATGGTAGGAAGCCTAAAGGCTAAAGAAGAAGATTGAAATAGATATGAAGTTGAAATAGAATCTCTAAGAGCTGAGTTGGATCAAGCATATAATAAGGTGAAGAGTTTTGTGAAGTTTGAAAAAAGCATTAAGGCTCTAGATGATATATTAAGCATTCAAAAGTATGCAAGTGATAAGATAGGTCTTGGATTCAAATAAGACCAAAATAAGGCACCTCAAATTGTAAAAAAGATTGTTAAAGATAAGAAGTTCAATATTAACAAACCTATCAAATATCCCAATACTATAAGGTGTGATAAATATTTCAATGGTTTTTGTTTTACATGCAGTCAATTTGGTCCTAGAGCAAGAGAATGTAGAAGACCCTTCACGAATTAATACTCATAGAACTATGGAAGAATAAGTAATTGGTCAAATAGATATCATAGTCATTATCAATTAAATGTTATGTATAAGGTGGTCTATTATAAATTTCATAATGTAAGACATATTTCAAAATTATATCCTAATAGAATTAGAAGCTCATTCAGTCAAGATAAGAAGGTTCATAGTCATCCCACTAGTAAATAGATCAAGAATTCAGACTTCGTAGATAAGGTAAATATGGAGAAAAAGACTAAAGAAGAATATTCTATGAAAGCTCAAAGTATAGATTGTGGTTTCTCAAGTCACATGTTAAGAGACAAAAGAGGTCTTGATTCTCACATGATTCATCAAAGTAGTAAGAATGAAGTGTTGACTAAGAATAAGAAGGATGATGGGTGTCATGATTAACTCATAAACCATGATGGGATGTTTGTTACTATAGATCATAAATCAAAAGTGAAGGAATGTCAAGAACACTTGTTATCTGCATGTGTTGATAAGGTAGTCAAAGAAAAGGAGAAGGATGACAAAGTGGATGATGAAAAGGTCAAATTAAAGGTCAAACCTAAGTTGATAGTCAAGCCCATAAGAATGTTGAAGAATATTCAATCTTGTAAAGATATGGAGATATGGTAATCTATTGAGTTTATATTGTTTTAGAGCCCTATGAAAAGGGGTGGATCCATTAAGCTTCATGGAGACATTATTCCATCAATAAAAGCATGAGGGTGAAAAAAAATAAGGTTTATTTTAAGAAAATTAAAGTTCATATATGTTTCAAGTAAAGAGATGAAGATGGATATTATCCATTCCTATGCTGATATATTTATGATTTGAAGTGGTTTCATGATGAAAGTTCTAAGACAAATTGGTATATAAGAGGTAAGCTTTTGATATTTGTTTGTTATGATTAATTAATCTAGATCTATGAAGATAAATGGGGGGTCCATATTTCTACATTTGGTATCTAGTATGGGATAGCTTTATGTGTGGTTAAGTGTTTGATCTTCTTCAACCATATCAAGAAAGGTATGTGATCTTGAGATCCTAGTTATTATAAAGAAGATATGATTGGTCTAAGGGAGAGCTTGGTATCTCTATTTTATTTGTCAAGAAAGTTATTGATTTTTTATATTCATAGATATAAGAAGAGATAGTGTCTAAGATGATTCATAGACTATGTTTGTTGAGATTTTGATAAATCAACTAGGAGAGTGACCTAATTGAGAAGTTTTTGAGAATGGTTGTCATAAGTGGTTAGCATAGTTTCTGAAGACTATGTGTCATCTAGTGTCTTTGAGAGATAGTATCAGCTCATAGGGAGAAAAGTGTGATTTTAGTAGTTATAGATTATCTTTGATGTCTATTGCTAACAAAAGAAAGGTGGATGCCTTGTTTGAGGGGGAGCTATTCAAGTTGTTGACTGAGCCTAAACTATGTTGAATTAATCTTGTAATCTGAGTTCATTCTAAAAGAGATGATGGTTATGGAAGACCTTTGTCATTAATGTCAAAGGGGGAGAAATATTAGAAAAGGATGAGAAAGATCAGAAAAGATGATAAAAGGGGCAATATTAGAAAGGGAGAAAGAAAAGGCAAGAACTAGGTTTAATAGATGATTGTCATCAAGAATGGTTGACAAAGTTTTCTAAGTGTGTTTTCCATTAATGACAAAGGGGGAGATTGTTGAACATTGTCATTGATTAAGGGAGAGATTTTTGAACATTGTATTTGAGTGTTGAACTTTGATATTTAATGTTGTCATTGATGTCAAAGGTTCTAATGAAGATGTATGGTTCTTTCATTGATGTTAATCTAATTTCATTGATGTCAAAGGTTATTATGCAAATTATTGGTCAAGTAAGCCTTAAGAGGTTAGTATATCAAGTGTAAATCATATTTTAATTATTTTTCTAGACCTTGTGAGATGGAATTTGCATGTGGAATGATGAAATGAGTGAACTTTGAAGAAGTAGTATGATCTAGAGATCTATGTAAGCAACTTTAAAGATGCTCTGAATGAGCTTTGAAGATAAGAATGCTTTGAAGAACACTTAAAATTTTTTGATCATGAGAGGGATTGTTTGAGGTTGTACATGAGATTTTGAGGACCTTTTAATTGATTAAAAGGTCAGATCTAAAGATCTATATTTGTAGCCATGAAGGTGCTACGAAAATCCCAATCAAGCTCTGAAGATCTTTAAGTATCTCTAGAAATGTTTTATTGAATATCCAAAGAAGAATAAGTGTATGAAGATTCTTGAGTATATACAATATGAATTGGAACATAGGAAAGTTCTAAGGTGAAGTCTATAGGGTGGATAGAAGGTTAGATTCAAGGCCTAATAAGATTTGTAGGTCAAGGCTTAGAAAGCAAAAAGAGAGATGGTGGCTAAATGAGGTAACAAGATTAGTTTTCATAGCATGGATGAGTAGGTGAACATTGAAATAGGTGATTAAATTTGTTTTAAGTATTTTCATGAAGTTTTAGGTCTTGGTTTGCAATTAAAAATCTTGAAAAGTATTTCAAGGTTTCTCAAATGCACAAAATGAAGATTTGTCTATTCAAGAAGGTTTTATTAGTGCTTGTTGGATTTTTAATCATATACATGAGATCATAAGTTGATTAGGGTAGATGAGTAAGGTTTATATCTCAAATTTTAAAGCATTAGTTTTTGGAAAGAGGATTTAAGTTTTATGAATGATCATTAAGATTAGAAGATAGTCTAAACCCTAACTGTGACCTGATGTTGAAGATATTGTTATAAATAGATTAGCAATGTTTGATATATTTATAAAAGTGATTTTAGGTTCAATTAAACTCTTTTATTCATCTATATGTGTGATTGGTTTCTCAGGTGAGTAAGTAGACCTTACAAGAAAGTGTTTATCTTTTGATTTACTATAGCAGACAGAGTTGACCGAGTTAAAATTAATAAGTGGATGAAGATAAAAGTGTGATAATTTTATTTTTTGTTAATTAATATTTATGGATAGGTTATATATCTTAGGTGTGAAAATTTGGTGATCTAAGTTGTCTAGTTGCTAACAGACCTAGTGGTGCAGATAGTAAAAAAATCAGGTAGAAGTAAGAAGATGTTTCATGATGTGTTTTTATGTAAAAGTGATGAATTGAAATACATAATGATTTTTTTTGGGTCTTTAATTATCTATACATTCTTTTCATAATATTTTAATTTAGTGTAATAGGTTGTAACATTGAAGCCAAAATAGCTTATTTGGCTAAGTAGAGTTTGTGAGAGAGAAGGTCAACAGATTGGTTTTTAAGACCAATAGTTTTGATTATAAATCAAGATATGATTGGTTGAGGTTTATTTTATTATTTTATATGATATTTTTAATTAATTTAAATCATTTTAATATATTCAATCATGTGTTATATGTTCATATTTCCTTGACTATGTTTTGGAGTCAATTGGCAGTTATGAGTGAACATCTTGTAGAGAAGTATATGAGCCTATTTACCCTAAGTTGAAGAATGAGATGAATATTTTTATGAATCTAAAATAATGATGTTTCTTAATATGTAATTTTTTCCCATGTATTTTTGTAAAAATTGAGTATATGCCTTAGTTTTTCAAGACAGAGTTTCTGTATATGCACAAGCCTTTTATATATAATGATTTGATAAATGGTTCAAGTGGTAGTTGTAAATAAAAGGTATTATGGACATAATGTAAAGTTTAATTAAGTATATTGGAGTTTTTTATGATGTTTTCATACCATATAATATGTTTGGATATGCTTCAAGAAATATCAAAGGGTAACATGTTATTAAAAAGACCTATTAGTTCTCCATAGGCCTAAAAGAGGAGTAAAGGTTAATTGATATATGGTCAACCTATTATATTTATTGATTCATGATTAATGAATGATATTTTAATATGATAATACCTATTAATATATTACCTAATTTATTTTAATATGTATCTGACTAAGAAGGATATGATCAAGTGACTTGTATAAAAACAAGGTAGTTTAGGCCTATTAGAGTGTCCTTAGAGAGTAAGAGAAGAAGAGGACAAGAAAATGATATAGATAATTTGTGAGTATAATGAGGTCATGAAATCCATTATATAAATTTTATTAATATTTAATATAGGTTATACATATGAGAATCAAGTTCAAAAGACCTAATCAAGCCATGAAGAGGGCTAATTAAGTGAAGAAGGTTGAAGGCCAGTTTGAGAGGGACAAAAGTGAGTGAAGAGATAAAGAAGTAGATAATAATATATTTTATAAGTAACAAGGTTTTATTAATTTTATCAAATAATTAGGTGTCTTAGTTGGTTCTAAGTCATCTAGGGGGTTGGTGCCTCCTTGTAAGTGGGTGCTTGCTAAAGCCTAGTTGATTTGGTGTTGAGCTAGTTGGGGTTGGTGCTCTATGTGAAGTTGGTGATTCACTAAAGATTGATGTTTGTATTATAGTAATTTAGTCCATTTGATTCATCAGTGGTGTTTATACCCCTAGATGGTTTCACATGTATATGTTGTGTTCATGTGTTTCATGTTCTTATGATTTGATGCTTATGTTTGCTAAGATATACATTCATGTTAAAATGGTTCATATATAGTTAAATGGAATTGAATGAAACTTTTTAAAGACTTATACACCCCCCCTCTCAGTCATCTTATTTCCAATAACTTATAGAATTTATAGTCTTACTAAGATGAATTTATGTGGACCCTTATAAGATCAATTATATTATTAACATCCATACACATCAATCTATCATTGACATCCAAAATTAGCTTGGGAAACTTGGGGAAATATAAATATTTGTTCTCGAGTTAGATTACAATGCATATTTGGTAAATTTTCTTCACAATAAAATATTTGCACTTGAATGGACCATTTTTTTTCAACATTCCTTTGATAACATGAATAAATATTTAATCCATCCTCATAATTTAAGACCACATTCAAACTATCACTTGTTCATCTTGTATACATATCTACCCTCATCATAATTGGGTAAATGGTTACACAAAAAGATGGGTCCATAAAAGAGTGTGTTATTTACTACATTAGTCTTGATTTGATATATTATTAGACCTAATACATGAAAGTAGGGCATGAATACTATCAAATATAATTTTCACCAAAAAGCTTTTACAATATATGATTTGTCAGACTACCTATGTCATAGTTCATTACTAGCCCCTTTTTCATTTCATCTATAAGGATTTCTTACTAGATATTGAATTAGAAAATAGATGGCACTTTTGATGGAATTTTACCTTAGGATGATCACAAAAAAATAGTCAAAGGCTCAGTTATCACTTATCAACTTTTTATAGCATGTATACTATTATTACATATGAGAATAACCTCTTTATTGAAGGCATATCTCAATTTATTCACCTTAAATACTAATTAAAAAAATTCATGGCTGATCTCAAACCTAAATCCATCAAATAAATTCAAATATTAGTCTCTAATTCTAAACTATTTGCTAAATATACTTTATAATAACTACCCAAAGTTATCATCAACTTGCACAAGGATAATTGGACACTCAACTTTGATAGAGCCAAGTACTTTCAAGGAACCAGGGTTAGATGTGTCCTCATAGATCCTTACTAAAAATTCATTCCTTCATATTTTCAATTTAATTTCAATGTTACAAAGAACATGGATGAATATAAATATCTCATCTTGGGGATGCAAACAACCATCAATTTAGACATTTCCTACTTACATACTTTAGTTCATTCAAAAATTATATGTCACAACATTATTAGTGATTATCAATGAAACATTGAAAAAAATATAGCATATCATCAACCTGATACCATTCTTACTAAATATTTTACATCTTTCACCATGTTGGTAATTCTATGAGAGAAAAATGTTATAGTTGATTGTCTTATACAAATTCTCTCTTTCATCCTCATTAGACAATATGTGACTCACAATTCCCCATCCATATGAGGAAATTTTTATCTATCTCCAACATAGTAATGATAATGCATGCATGGGCTAGGATTACCTACAACTATCCTATTTATCGTAATAGACTAGGACTCAAATAACATCAATTAAATAGAACATGCACATAATTAGATGATTGGGTAAAGACCAATGATATTCATAGATCTAGTAGAGGATAGTCTATAACTCAAATGTCAAGAGGAAAGGGTTTCAAATACTAAGCCTATCCTCTATATATATATATATATATATATATATATATATATATATATATATATAAAGGGAAAGGTAAATGATTGTAACTATATTTTAAGATATACAAGTAAAATAAATGGTTGTAAAGGGGTATACATAAATTAGATTATGGGTTAGTGATTATAAAAAATGTGGAAGGTGAAATAGTCAACCAAATGGGGGTCTATCCAATGTAAAATGGTAAATGGAAATTCTAAGAAATCATATATCTACACCAGATTATTTAGTGTATGGAAGAGCCTAAATAAGGATACATGCATAAATCCACAATGCCATAAAATATATATAATATACTAAGTAAAGTAAAGGAAATAGTATAGTGATATAAATACCTACCTTGGGGTGGACTCATTGATGCTTCAATATACCCCTTAGTTCAAGTGGAACTTTTCAAGGGATTATTGTAGGTTGAAGACCTCAAATGGTTGGATGTAGACCTAAATATCCTTAGTTAATAAATCTTGACTCTTCCTATTGAGCTTCACTGACACCACATGATAAAGCCTATAAGATAATGTTATAACCCACAAACTCTCCCAAATAATCCTTAGGGAAGAAACATGACCACAAGCAGAGTGTATAAATCTAATGTATCTTATTAATAATGAAACATGACCCCTATATATATCGTTACAATACCTAAAACCAACATTAAACTCTAATTTAATGATATTAGACATGCTAATATAGTTGGAAACTATTGGCTAGCACAATATAGTATTATCTCGGCTAATACAATACAAATGTTAGAAAACATACTCAAAACTTTGTCATACTAGCCGATATAATACAAAGGAGATAAATTCAAAAAATAAACAATATCAGCCTTGTTGATATCCTAGGATATAGGTAAGTTATAAAAAATGAATGAGAATTAGACCAAATGGAAATATGGACAAGATTTTCTAGGAGGTCAAACTGATAGTAGTAATGGGGTAATATAATATAATTATAACATCTCTTGAAAAGTACCATGAGCCATTCCCACCCAATTTCTAGCGTAGCCTTTAAGGCATTGACTCAAGGAGATTGATACATCAAAAAATTTATACAAGAGTAAGTGTCAATAATTTATAAAGTGAAAATAATGTGTGTATATATATTTTATTATTTTTCACATTAAATATATCGTTAAAAAAATCTTTTGGTATAAATACATCATCTCATTTATCAAGCATCTTAGCTATCCTCTCGAGGCCGATTCTCATGAAAAGACTATACTTAAAAAAGAAATCATGTAAATTAATTATTAAACATAAATCCTTTACTATCATAAT
The DNA here is from genome assembly GCA_037957365.1 of Torreya grandis. Taxonomy (NCBI): domain Eukaryota; kingdom Viridiplantae; phylum Streptophyta; class Pinopsida; order Cupressales; family Taxaceae; genus Torreya; species Torreya grandis. Next base: position 3,039,495 of record JARHVA010000893.1, read on the forward strand.
TTTTAATTCATTATAATCTATTGTGTTAATAGTATGTTTCATTTCTTCTTGAGCAAGTTCATGGGGGCATTTGTATTGGTGACTTTAGTGAACCTACTACAACATGTAAAATTCCTATGTAAGGCATAATAGTGGCATACTCTTGAAAAATATGCCACCACATTTTAAAATATGGGAAATAATTTATATCTCTATCATGATCTTATTCACACTCTTTTGATTCTATTTTATACCCTCAAATCTTCTTAGCCATTCTCTATGTCAGGGCTATATCTAATCAACAAGTTACCTTGACCACATCTTAATTATTATTTCCACCAAGTAATTTACCAAGTGGGTAAATGTTATGCCTCTTATTAATGTCACTAGCATCACTATCTCAAAATTTATCCTTAAACAAATCATGTGTCATTTTGGGATTTCTCACACCATCATATATAATAACAATGGGAGTTTTAAAAATAAATACATGAAGAAGCTTTGTGAAAAAATTAAAATTATGCTCAAAATTTCACCACCTTATCACCCTTAGTGTAATTTCTAGGAAAAAAGCACTAAATAATACTTAACAAAATTCTTAAAAATAATATTAGGGATGCCCAGTCGTACTGGAATCTCATGCTATATCCTACACTTTGGGCTTATCATACTAGTATTCATAACTCTACTAGATAAACTTTATTTTATTTTTTGTATTGTAGTGAGTTTAGTTTACCACTATAAGTATAATTACCTTATTTGTGAATATTTATTCATGGAATCAATCTAAATTAAGAGATTCATGAAGCTCACCTTCACACTTTAGACCTACTTGATGAGCAACACATGAGCATTTTACAACATAATTGTTAATACAAAATTATTTTCACTAAACAACATTAAAAGAGATTCAAAGTCTATAGTTATGATGTTAGAGACTTAGTGTTGACATTGGGTTACACCCATTAAAAATAGGGTAATTACACCCAAAAGTGGTGGGGTCCCTACCTAGTCAAATAAATACTTGGACCTAGAACTTATAGAGTGTAGATAGATAGAGGACATATCTTCAAGGAACTAACCAATGTTGAACTCTTGAATAAGTATTTTTATTGATCTGTGTTCTTCTTAATTTCCTTCTATTTATTCTTTTAGATTTCCTTTACATATTAATTACATGTTCATAGTTATTTTATATTCTATTGAGCTAACATTTATTTTAGTTTCTACCTCTGACTCTATTATGTTGTAGATTAGCATTGATTTCTCTATACACCTCCAAATTTCTTTTACATTAACCTTAGTACCTAAATTTGGTTCTTAGTTCTTTTTTAAATTTTAAACCTCTTAGTTTTCCAACTTTTGAGTTTCATTATAGCACCTTAAGGAATACAACCATGCCTTCCTCATAAATGCCCATCCTCTTTATCCTTAGTTCTATAGTCATTATCTTTATTTTGTTAGACATTGTTTTGTTGGTGATTTTTTGGTTTATTTTATGTTTATATACACCCTTTGGGTATTTTTCTATCATTTTTATGCTTCATTATCCTTATCTTACTTATACCTCTTGGTTTTTTTAGTTTGTGAGTTACATGGTAATACTTGGGGAATCAAATATTCCCTCCTCAAAATCATCCATAGTCATTCATTTTTATACATAGATTACCTTTTATCTCAACATCAACTAGGTGTCTTATTATAAAGATAAGGCAATGTACAAAAGTAGTTTTTTTCTCACTTAGAATCAATCATATTCTCTTGTGGTAAAATTATATAAATCTATATTCATGTCCTCATCCACATGTCACCCTCTCTTATGATGATGTTTCATACCTACCTACCATTGTACCATCTTACTTTATACAATTTTTATAATTGGGGAAACCCAATCATTGTTATAACCCCACTAGGTTACACACCATATACACTATTTAAAAAAAAACATAGGGTACACTTATAAAATAATTTTTAACTATATGTAAGATTATTGTTTGACTATTAAATACATCCATAACATTAATTGTAGAAATGTATTAACCCAATAGAAAACAATATAATTCATTTAGTTTTAAAATAGTCTAAATTAGATTACAAGATGAATATCTCTCATTAAATATATAGTAGAAAGAATTAAGTACAATAAAATAATAATATAATCCACATTCATCCATAAATGAGACTACAACCACTTATATCATAATATTTAGAATTTAATACAAGTCTCATAGCCACTGATATGATGAATATCCATCAAATAATAATGTACAAGTTACATTTTAGTAAAAAGTCAAATATATAATACAATATGTACAATAGTATAAAAGAGCTTCACAAACAACTCAATGATCCATAAATATAGCCTGAGTATGATCCCAAATAGTTGAAATAGCTAATAGAGGGAGAGCATTATCTGAGTGATTTACATCCAACCATATACCAATGGTCTCTTTCATATTTCTCTACTAGGAGTAGCCCTAATCTTTATAGAGGGGAAAATAAGAATAATATGGTTATCAAAAAAATAATTAAAATCCATGCGTGTAAAATCACTAATACATGTAGCAATCATGTAGACCATGAAATCCAATCCTCTATCTCCTATGATATCAACATATACATTTAAACTAGATTGTACAATAGAATGACAATATCTTAGCTATAACATTACTTTGGCCAAACTTTTCATTATAGAAATCAGATCTACAAATCTAATTCAATTCCACTCACACAAAAATCTCTACTAATAAATCATTACTATCATATGATATTAGAGGATATGTATATGGGTTTCATATTGACATCCTCATATAAATATCTCCTATTACACAAAAGTACAGTCTAATAATTTTCACATAAGATTCAATGCATAATAACATAGATTTTAACATACACTCAATACAAAAGTAATATATGGTAAAAGTAATCATAATCCAAAATGTCATTGTTTCCATTCACTTAATCCATAAAAGTGACAACATAGGTTTATCAAATGAACTATATTCAAAACTAGATATGTATAGGAGACTAGAACAAGAATTAAGTCATTCTAAGTCTGTTCCTCAAACACAATTCCTATATATATATATATATATATATATATATATATAGGTATACATGTTACAAAATTCAATAAACATTATAACTTATGAGTTTCAATGTAGACTCAAACCAAGATCAATTCTCTAAGATTTTTTAATGCATTTTCCTAATCTAATTCATCATTTTTTATCATATAGAGAAACCTCATATTGATATACAAATTACAACCTAATCATGTTTTATGACTATATTTTCCCTATTTTTCATATATGGATAAGGGTCATTACAAATATTAAATAACTAAAACAATTTTTATTCGATACATAAGTTTGCTCTTCAAATTCATACAGCCTATGTACAAATTATCTAATCAATACACCATAAATAAAGCTCAAAATTTTCCTTTTTATTACCTACAACTCTTTTACACTTTGACATGGGTCAAGTATATACTTGGGTTTTCCATATATATACATAAATAAATATCTCCTAATGCAACTATTACAAAGTCACAACCTATAAACATTTCAAGATAAGATATACCCTATATAATTAGATGTCATTCCAATAATATAGTACATGCATATAACATCAAAAAATTTCTCATAATATCCTTTACACATTCTTATAACACATAGAAAATCATCCATATCAATAAAAATATAAATATCGAAGCATTTCATACTCAGAATCATAAACTACAACTGCACACTATTAACCATGAGAATACTAGTTTATGCTTGGGATTTTATATGCCAATAGTAATTAACTATGTATATTCAATTATGTTTATTAACTTGGGTATCTCAGTCCCTCACTTTCCACTAAAATATATAGCTATGTTATCAATATAAATATATTTTTTCAATGTTAATTTCACATGGATCATTCTAATTGACTATTTTAAAACCCATTATACATATCAAAGCTTATACTTAGAAAAAAATATTCGCAAGAAATTACTAATAGCCAAATGGTTTTCCCCAAGTCCATATTGAAATTTATACACACACATATTTCATCATCCATATTATCCATACATAGGTTTACAACATATTTATAACCAACAATTGTATTGCATTTAAAACCAAATATATCCTCTTCCTCATAGGTTAAAGATAATGTCACTATCAACAATATATAACTTCTTACAAGTATCAATGAACACTACCTATTTTAGTCACTAGGGTATATGATCTATTCACATTATAACATAGCCATATATATATTTATTTATATATTATGTGTATGTGTGTGTGTGCGTGTGTCTATAAACACACACACACACACATATACATACATATATGTATATACATTTGCTTCCTACTATATTATACTAATATCTCAACATAGGTTCCAAATTATACCTTTTGGTAGAAAATATTCATATCTTTATCCATTTTGACTCATTTTTAAACACACAAAACTATATAGAAAAATCCCTTAATAATTTTGTACAAAATATATACAAGGGTTTAAATGAATCAAACTAATGAATCATGTAGTAATTCATGTATCTCAAAGAAATATTTAGATATCATTTAATCTAATACATAATTTTTAGACAAGGTAGTAATATAGGGTCATATCATCCAAATGACAAAGCTTGGTATCAAACTTAGGTTAGGTCTTCATCTATCATGGCTCAACCCTCATCTCTATATGCCTGAGGATGGAATCGAGTTCCATCCCCAGGTCTGTAGAACTAAAATCTAGGGTGTTCAGAGTAATTTTTACCAAATACCATTATTACACACATGCAAACAAGATGTATACAAAACATAATAAAACCATATTTTATTACATTTCAAGACTGATATAAATCATGAATAAATATAGCTTAGGAAAGATTGACCTAGTGATATGGTGTTTATCATCTAAATGTTGGTATTGATATCCCTATTTTCCCTCTTTCATCAAGCTTTGTGCCCTTTTCCTTTTATATTGTGATGATATTTTTTTCCTCTTCATCTTCCCTCTTATTATTTTTCTATCACACATGAATAATTTATATGTTCAAGTAGGTATCCAATAACCCTAAAATCTACACATTATGAAACTTCCATTCAATAATGCACCACTACCTTCATTTTCTATTCAACTAATAGTCAAGAGCTTCATAATTGGGTATGGTGGCATAATAAACCTTCATCATTCCAAAATGGTAAGGTCAACTCCCATAATAATTAAAAATAAATAACCATAATTCCTTTTACTTTGTGGATAATGCAAACATAATAACCAAAACCTAATTTCATTACCTTTCCACTATGTACTATATGAAAAAGGCTATAAACAAACAACAACATTTAAAGTTTCAAATCCCATTCCTATTACATTACTTTTGGGATGTTCTTAACCTCTTTTGACTTCCTAATAATTCATCAAAAGCGTATATTATGACCAGATCAAAGATGATTAATAATCAACCCAAAAAGGCCAATAACATTCATGTTGTAGCTTCAAGAATATAAACATAACCACTAGTGTTTGACAGGGTGATAAAGCAAACCACTAAGAGGCTAGAAGGCTTAGGGGTTTTATGGGTTATATGAGGTTTATAGTGGCTATCCAGTTTGATAGCTTACACCAATATATAAATAGACTTGTAAAGTAGGTTTGGTCTAGCATGAACAATAACATAAAGTATACAAACACCTCTAGTGGATCCTGTTAGGGTGTGGAGCTAAAAGCTTCACCTTGTTACAAATAGTAGGTTTTTGAGCATGACAGTCATTGGCATCAGCAGGCCACAACTGACATTGGTCAGGGAAAGCACAGAAGGAAATCAGCATTGGCAGGAGATCAGCCGGCATTAGTCACCTCCAGTCAGGCAGGGACCGATGTCGGTCGCCTGTGGTGGTCAGAACTACTGTTGATGAATAGTCAGTTAAGTGAACATGGAGTTTGCATGATAAAGACCAGTTCGAGTCTTTGAGCCACTTGTCTAATTATTTTATGCATGAGATCTATATAATAGACTCATGGGATGTATTGTTAAGTGTAGAACTTGTAGAACCCAAGTGTAGAATTTGGAGAGTTCTTCCCATGGTGGAATCAAGTAGGATTCCCCATGTATGTAAGATCAGGTTTGATATGCAGGGTGTTACAAGATCATGGTGGAGATCTACATGTGATAAGTAAGATTAGGTTAGTCTATAGGGATGTGTGTATGTGAGGGTTAGAATAGGATCGACAGGGGAGCAAGATCAAGGTGACAACAATACATTAGGCGCAGGATCATGGTGAGATCTACTTGGAGTACTGGTTCATACTCAGTTGTACTGGATGTATAATGAGGTGAACAATAGCTTGTGTTAGTTTTTAGTTGTGACCTATGAGAGAAGATTACTCAGGTGGGAAGATTACTTGGAGCCCTTGAGGAGGAAGCCTCACAGAGGTGGAAGAAGAGTGTGATCTCTTTATTGTAATTTCCTTTGTAATGAGTTGAATACAATTATGTGTTTCCTCTCATATTCTGTGTGTTTTCTCATTGATAGTTATTTGTTCTTCTAGTTATCTTTTCAATCTTAAGTTGCTTATACAATGGTAATCACAACCATAGTAAATCAAGTAGCTAAGACTAGACTATTGATTGCATACAAGTTATAGGAACAATAATATTGAATAAAGAAAACTAACAAATGAAATATAAATCTAGATGCTAAGGCACTTTCAATCAAAATTAAAGGCATTTTAAGCAATAAATATGTTTTTAAGAAAATGTTCAAGTGCATGCCTAGTCTAGGTTTTAGCTATCTTTCAAATTTAATACTATTATTTTCTAACAATACAATGTTCTAGTTTAGCTAGAGAGGGAGATTGTTTAAGCAAGTTGTCTAGTAAAATTTAAGCATGCCGAGTCATAATATGTAATATAAATGTTTCCAATGTAATAATAACATGTAATGGTAAATATTTCATGCAATAAAGATATCTTGTAACCACATATGAATGCATAAACTTTAGAAACTATTCAAAATAATGCACAAAATAACTAAATCAATAAAAAAAATCAAACCCTAGAATATCTACTACATAAAACAATGGAGTTTCAATTTTCATAGGAAATTACCCTAAGATCAATCTCAAATAATATGTGTAGATGTTCAGCCAACCAGGAATCCAAGCTAGGAAGTAATGTAGGAAGAAGACCAAGCTATGTGCAAGCTAAAGTCCAAACCAACAACCAAGAGAAAAGGAAGAGGTGAAGTGAGAGCTTAAAATGGTGTAATATCTCCAACCAAGTGCACAAATTAGGTGAAATTCTAAATTTAGAAGTTGGAAGCATGCCACAAGGAAATAAGAACAACTAAGAGTAGTAATGGAGTCTCCAAGAAAATTTATAGTAGCATATGGGATCCTTTGTCACCAATCAAGCTCAAGAGTGCTAATAATGAATAAAGTGAGTTTCAAGAAGGCATGAGAGTCAAGATAGGGAAGAATAATAAAGAGAGTGTGTGGAGAGATAAGAGAGAGGCTCAAATGAATGAGAATGAGGCATATATCCCAACCCCAATATGCCAAAAGACCTAAAACTAGCTATCTTTTACCATTTGGGTTCATCTTGGTACTTTTGGGCATATTATACCTAGGTCATGGCCTAGTTAATGGCTTTGGTGAAGGAAACATATGGCTTGGTCTAAAATTTTCCTTCACACAAGCCATAACATGGGTCAAATAAGGTCCTAAGCTGGTCAACAAGTTCTCAAAATCCCTTGAGGGGTCTCTAAAATGCTTGTCTTATGTGTAAAAGGGCCAATATGGACTAAGGATGTATGGAGGGTAAGAATATAACGTAGGAGAGGTCCAAGTAGGTGGTGGATGTCTCAAAGTGGGATGACCAGGGTTGGTAATCTACACATGAGCTAATGTGTAATAATAGGGAGTAGGGTCATAAAAAGTATGATTACATATTCCCCCATGGTACAAGTAGTTAGTGTTTAAATGAATAAGGAGTTGTATGTAGTACCTAGAATCCACACTAAATCAAAGGAAATCAAGAACTAAAAAGATAAAAGGAAACATTACCTATGCTTACTAGATAAGGATGGTAGTGGAAAGAGTGAACAACATGATCCATGAGGGAGAATGAAAATGCTACATAATCTAAAATCCAAGTCCATCTCCAGATATAACTCTTACAAAGAAGGGACACAAGTGACATCAAATCAAATCATATTATCTAGAATGACATTCACTAGGGTGTCAACCCTAGTGTTCTCCCTATAAGGGATATGGGTTAACTAGACGTCCTTGAAGAAAGAGAGCAAAACATGTGCTACCTCAAAGAGGGGGAGTAACTCAAAGATAAATATAGCCCAAAAACTAGTAAGTTTAGATATTATTAAGAGTGAGTTAGAGAATAACTACACATAACATGTGGCTAACTCATAAGAATTATTCAAGGTGCCAATGATTGCATGATACCTAGTGAAATTATTCATCTCATTGATAAGGAAGAAACTAGATGTAACAAGCTCATCATCCCACTAATCATCAATAAACTAAGACATAACTACCAGTCTTAGGTTTCCCCAACTACCACCATTAGTGTGAATCACTATTGAGAGGTGCACCATGATGAGGGTCAAGGATGTAAGACTAACAATGGTAAAAAGGTGATCTCAAACTAAAGCAATATAAGTAGTTTTCATGAGGGAAATAAATAATGAAATCATGCCACAATCATAATGGCTGACCAACACCATCCATGGTGAGAGGTAGCAAGGGAAAGTGGGGGGGAGTTTGAAGAAGATGAAGACCAGTTGACAAGACTAGAGCAAGTGTTAAACCACCATATCCAACTGAAAACCCTACCTACAACCATGATAAATAAGAGAGAGAGTTGGAATGGATTGAATATAGAAAATTAGAGAAATGACTAACTAAAAGAAGCACAACAAGTAACTTTTATCCCTAGGTGCCCATGAGATGGGACATAGGTTTGGGAGGTCAACAAGGACCTAGAAGGGATTTTGGGAACCAAATTGAGACCAAAGTAGGCCCAATGAAGCCTTGAATTAAAAAATGGAGGCTATCAATACACTCAAAATGTATTAAAACCTCTAAGATGTAGGTTTCATGGTCTAAAATGCAAAAATGGGTAAAACACCCAAAAAGGGCCCATAAAAAGCAAGAAAAAGGGGCTAAAAATGAAAAAGAGAGAAAAAGTCCATTTTCACTCTTGTTTTCACTCTAAGAGAGCCAAAGGAGAGCCCACAAGCAACCAAAGCCCAAGTAGAGGAAACAAGGACATAGGAGAATGTCAAAGATGCACAAGATGGTCTGGGTAAGCTCTATGAACTAATTTTTGTGAATTTATCCATGTTTTTGGGGTTTGGAAGGCCCTAGATGAATTTTAACTCATTCTAAATGATTCAATAGATGAATTAGATGAAAAAAGGACTCAAAATGATGGGCTAGGTGAGTTAGAGAGAGAGATCAAGACTAATGAGGGCTCAAACCATGGCATATAGGGCTATAACAGAGGAGCCTTGGGGCTCCCCAGGGCATGCCAATGTAGGTTGTAGCCTAGCTCTTGGGTAGGCCCAAGCTATAGCCTAGCCTACTTAGGCCATGGTGTTTCCCCCAAAACCACAACCTAGGGTAGGGAAGCCTCAAAATAGGCCCTAAGAACTATAGCTTAGCTTACCTAGGCCATGGTGTTTCCCAAAAAACCATAGCCTAGGGTAGGGAAGCCTCAAAATAGGTCCTAAAAAGCCCAAGAGGTCCCAAAAGTGGATAAAATAAGAAGGGAGAGAGAGGAAAAAATCTAGATGGATAAAAAACATTATTTTTACTTACTCTTACTCATTTTTGGCTGATAGGCTAATCCATTTACCTATTCACTTATGTAAACACATTGAAGAGTTAGCATACTAAAGGAGGGAGTACCTTCATAGGTGAGAGACTAACCAACACAATGAGATGGGTCATATGAGCCTCACTTGAGCTAGTGAGGGCATGATATAGAATTTCATAGTTGGATGCTAAGTTAGCATGGCATGAGGAATCTCTAGTAAACCAAAGGGTGGTTACAATGGAGACCAAGGTATGAATGACATGAACAGAGGCTAAGATTAATCAGCTATAGTATGAGCTAGCTTGAGAGTAGACTAGAGGAGTTGAGGAACCTAAAATAAGGGTATACCAATTGGCTATACTAGAGGAGATTGTAACTTGACTATTTGAGAGGTAGAGATTGATATCTCCACCTAGAGAATGACCATCATAGATATTTCCCAGTCATAGGTTGATTGGGGTATGTATATGTAGCCATGCATATTATAGTTTTTGTGTACTATGAGCCTAAGAGATAGTAAGCCATATGATGTACCTAGAGAAAAACATGTATTTTTTGTGATATATATACAATGGTTTTCTCATTATTAGCACATGTGTGTATATTATTTTTTGTGTGATGTGTATACTTCATCTGATATAGATTAGTAGATACATGTGATTAGATGGAAGGAATTTATAATAAAGAACCCATGTACACATACATATACCAATGATATGGAGGTTAGTGGTGCTAAAAGAGAGGAAAGGATCACCTTACCACCATAGGCAACTTTCCTAGAGGGCCACTTGGGCTCTAAGTATGAAATGTCTTGAGGTAGAACCCATTGATCAAGTGCTGTAGGGGTTCACCTTTGAGGGTTAAGAGATGGAATGCACTATTTTTTATAGAGGTGGAGATAACAAAAGGGCCAAACCACTTGTGTGTGAGTTTTCCCTTCTTACGATGCTCTTTATCAAAAATGAGGACCATATCACCTATCTTGAATTGATGAGGATGTACGAACTTCTTGAATTGGTGGTATTGATGGTGTTGGTAAGCACAATTATACTCAAGAGTGGCTAGGAATCACTCATCTAATTACTCAAGCTCGATGACCTGAATGGTAATTTATTCCTCATCATAAATAGAACCAAACATCTTAACCTATAGTGAAGGGATTAAGACCTCTAAGGTAAGAACAACCTCAAACCCATACATGAGAGAGTATGGGGTTACCCCCATGGATATTCAGAGGCTAGTCTGATAGGCCCAAAGGGAAGAGTAGAGTATGAAATGCCAATCCCTCTTTTACTAGGCAATAGTATAGAGAAACATCTTCTTCAAAATTTTATTTGAAGACGTTGCTTTCCCATTTCCTTGGGGGTAATGGGTAGAGGATAAATGGATCTTAAACCCAAAATGTTCAACGAGCTCATGCATCTCAAGGATTTATAATCCTAGGGCATTATCAACCATAATCATAGTGTGAACCTTGAACCTATAAATAAGTTGGTTTAAGATGAACTTGGTGATGATCTTCCCATACATGCCACTAAGAATCATGGCCTCAACCCACTTTGTAAAATATTTAGTGGTAGTGATGAACCAATGATGGCCATCAAAAGAGGTAGGTTTGAACTTGTTGATGAAGTTGAGAGCCTAAACTAAGAAAGTCAAGGGGTAGAAATAGAGTATAAGAGGTTAACTAGGGCATTAATAACATCCCTTATGACTTGACAAATCTTACACTTCTTGGCATATTGGACTTCATCCTTAACAAGAGTGGGTTGATAGTATCCCATACTGATATTACACTGAGCGATGGCTTGCCCTCCCAGGTGGCCACCATAAATGCTCCTATGAGAATCCTCAAGCATGAGAGGGATATCCTTGAGGGCAAGGTGCTGCATCAACGCACCATTAATACCCCTCTTGAATATGATGTTGTTAATGATGATATAGTAGAAAATGAACTTATAGATCCAATATCATTCTTATGAAAAAGTGGTGATGGGATAATATTGATATTTAAGGTAATGGACAATGTCCTAATACCAATCACACTCATAGACCTTAACATGGTTGATCGTGTAGACCATCTCATTAAGAAAGGCATCATCAATGAACTTTACATTAGGGTTGGATAGTGGGCACTCAACAAGTTAGTTAGCCACATATAAACCCTTAGTGGAATTCTAGTTAACAATGTGGAGGTCAAACTCATGAAGAATCATGATCCACCTTATAGTCTTGACAACAAGATGTATCTTGTTGAGCAAGTAACAAAGTGGATCAGACTAGACAATCATGTTGGTACTTTGGCCCAACATGTAATGTCACAAATTATTCATAGTGAAGATGAGATAGAGGCACTGATGCTCAACAAGAGAATAGTTGAGTTGAGGTCCAACCAACATGTGAGAGATGTAGTAAATATCTCTCTCCCTACTAGTGTCATCCTTTTATCATAGTATGCCCTCAATGGAAATATTAGTGATAGAGGTATATAATATGAACTCATGCCCCTCAATCAGTGCCATCAGGATAGGAGGACTATGAAAGATATACTTCAATTACTCAAAAGCCACTTATACTTCAATAGACCATAATAATAGAGTGTCCTTATGTAAAAGACAAGTGAGGGGTATGGATTCATGAGCATACTCCTCAAAGAAATGTCTAAGAAATTTTAGTCATCCTAGGAAGGACTACAACTAGATGAGGTTATGTGGGGGAGGCATTTAAAGGATCACCTTGATCTTGTCAAGATCCACTTTAATGCCCCTATTTGAAATGAATAAGCCAAGAATATTTCTAGTTTAAATGCCAAAAATTCAATTCTTAGGGTTGAGGCTGATGTGATACTCTCAAAGATGCTCAAAGATGATCCTAAGGTCTCGTACATACTCATCTTGCTTGTAGGATTTTCTAGGGAGATCATCAACATAGCACTTGATGATATTATGGATTAGGTCATGGAAAACATGGGTCATGACATGCTTATATGTGGCCCCAAAATTCTTTATATCAAAAGGCATGATGGCATAGTAGAAGGTACTCCACAGGGTAGTGAATGTCATCTTGTACTGATCTTTTGGTGCAATCCATATTTGGTTGTACCTAGAGAAACCATCCATGAGGGACATGATCTCAAAGCTATTAGTGGAATCAATAATCTAGTCTATCAAAGGAGTATAAAATTTATCCTTTGGGTAGGCCATATTAAGATCTCAAAAGTCAAAGCAAATCTAAATAGCTCCATTCTTATTAAGAATGGGAATAATATTAGAAATACATCAATGATAGTCAACAACTTGGATGAAGCTAATTCAAATTAGTTTCTCAATCTCTACTTTGACCAACTGGGAGACTTTAAGAGTCATTGGCTATTGCTTTTGGTGAATGGGATGGGTCCCATTATCCATAACAAAATTATGGAAGACTATGTCAAGATCCATGCCATTCATATCAGTGTATTATTAAGAGAATATGTCTAAAATTTTATGTAAGAAGGAAACCAAATTATCACATTCCTCTAGAGAAAAGATGGTACTAATCATGATAATATTAGGCCTTACTAATGTTCCAAGGTTGACATCTATATATCCTTCAATTTCCATAGTGTCACGTTCCTCAAACATTCAAGCACAGGAGGGAGTGACTCATCTAACACTTTAGGTTCAACCACTAGGACATTTACTAGAGGAAGGCCTGGGGTTGGTCCATCTATGAATTAAATATCCAAACCAAGATGATCAAGGGGATAATGCTACTTATGGTAATCTCACATGATCTTGGTATAAGCCTTTCTCTCCTTGAATAGGTTGCATGTTATTACATGAATGAAACAACACTTGAGATTAAACTCAACCACTTTTGTGGTCTTAATGAGAGATGCATAAAAAGAGCCTACACTCTAATGGGAAAAGTGTGATGCAAGGGGGAGATCAAAATCTAGGGAAACATACTAGAAGATATTTATGAAAAGAGATGGGCTAACTTGGCATCATAGAGCAGAAGAGGGAATCACCTGATAGGTTCTAGACTCTAAATAAACAAAAGTTGATCAATACTCAACCAAATCAAAACATTCATCCTTGAATAAATGAGAATAAAAATAAGGCATGTATGAGAATCTATAGACTCCCATGAGGAGATAGCTAAAGCCTCACTTGAAGGATTTATCTTTGCATAAATTTTTTGCCTAGGGATCTAAGTCAGTCTCCATGGTGTGAACCTCACCTTCATGCATAAACTGTACCATGTGAAATGTGGCTGATGTGATGCCCTACATGGCAATGGTCCAAGGATGACTAAGAATCATGTTAAATTAAATATCAAGGTTTAACACACAAAATTGATTATGAATATCTTGGGGCCAAACTTGACTTGGAGCTTCACATTCTCCATCAACATAATTATATCATTATTGAAACAAAAAATTTATGGCAAGAATCAAAGAGATTCTTCTAACTGATCCTAAGCTTACTAAACACACACATGGGCATGATCTTCAATGCATCTCTTTCATCAATGATGCATTACTTAATATGGTAATAATCAATTGAAGTCTTGATATAGGGAAGGAAATGAGCCTTCTTTACAAGAAATAAAGTGTTTGGAAAAGAGGCTAGGTTGAAAGATAAGATAGGAGAATGAGGTTGTTCATGTGCATTAAATTTAAATAAAACTTTGACATCATCATGTAGTAGACCCTCATGAGAAAGACCAAACGCATCAAAGATGAGGCCCCTTTACTTAAGATAAATGTGAAGAAGGTCCCAAATGGAGATCCTAGTTGAGAGGCCCTAAAAATCCTCTATGATAGAGTAAGGATGCTATCTATCTTAGGGATGGATGTTACACTTAAATTCAAATCTCACATTAGGATTTCTTACCCTTGTGGGCTGAATATGGGGCCCAACATCACTAATCTCTCTAATGGGGTTGGTGGCCTGATAAGAGAACATGTTGACAAAGTAACTCTACCCAATAGAGTCTATGTTAATAGTAGAAACAACCTTACTACTCTCATGATTGGCTTTCCCTCTCAGGTCAGCCTAAGAAGAGGAATCAAAAGAGGTGGAAAAGCAAGAAGGTAAATGTGGAGCCTTAGAATTTGATTTCTTATTTTTCTTCTTCTTCTTCTCCTTATCATGGTCAAGTTGAGGCTCCTTCAAACCATTCAACTTCTGATTGGGTTATGTAAGTAGATAAATCTATGACAAAGGTGAGGCTTGCCCACCATATTTCTAGGTGACACAATTATTATCATCATGCCCCCTCATTTGATGGAAATTGAAAAACTTGGTAGAGTCATAAGGAAACACCATTCATTATTTTACTACACCTAGTTTAAAAGCCTTATTTTTAGCTAACTTATTTCTCAACACATTCACCTCATGGCTATCCTTCTTATCCTTCTTCTTGAGGGGAGAATTAGTAACACCATCACTAGTCACATTATAGTTATGATCACATGAAGAGGATGAGTTTTGGGAAGGGATCAACTACATGCCCATACACACCTCAAACACCTCAATCTTTAGACACTCATTAACAAAATCATCATAAGAGGTATGTTTAATCTTGAGGACTTTAAGGTGAACCTCCTTCCTTAATGTTTGCATAAACATGTCATAAATATGGTCATATGAGAACCTTATCTTGTATGTATGAAAAATTAAACACCATATATGCACAAAATCAAAGTTTGACTCACCCTTATCCTGTGTCATGGAGGTGAGTGACTAGATGCCAAGGTTAAAGGGTCTATAAATATCAAAATATTGGAAGAAATCATCTAAGAGTTAAAAACTAGAGAGAAAATATAGTGATAGATTCTATAATCAGATAAGAGCTTTAACTCATAGAGAATGAGTGAAGAGATTCAACATCATGCCTTCATCTTGTTCCCAATACATACACATCATCATGAATTCCATAATATGATCTATGGTATTGTAATCTTGCATCCCATTTGACTTAGGTAGTTCAGGGATATTAATATGAAGGGCAATAGCATGCACCCAAGGGGATGTAGGATTTTGATATAGATCCTAATAAGCATGGTTCATAGTAGGTTGGTGAAAACCTATTAGAGGGGGATTATGATGGTGATGATGTTTCATATGCCCATAGGTATCACCATGACCATGACCATGAGGAGGATGATGATGGGGCAGTTCCTAACAAAAAGGATCCTCATGATGGAAACCATCTCTATTATGGGGTGGGGAATGGCCATAGGAAGTGTGATGGTCCCCACAAAGATTATGGGAAGATGTGTCATAATCATGAAAACAATCATGTTGATAAATATATCCATGATTATATTCATGTACCATTAGATGAGGGTTAATCAGTGGTTGTTAATGCTCCCAATACATATCTCATGGATCTCTAGTCTGTAAATGGCGATCAAAATCAACATGTTCATTGAAAAGTCTAAAATAAGGACTGGGAGGATGGGAAGGACCCCCAAGATGGGGATAACTTACCGAGTTATAATACATATGACCCACAACATAGATGTGAGGATGTTATTGATCTAAAGTCTCCAATTGGGAAAGAGGTGGAGAGCTCATGTAAGAACTAGTTGAGGCACTCAAAACTAAGTGAGTCTAGGTTTTATTTCTAGAGGAAGCATGTCATTGAATGATAAGGAGAGAAGGAAGCACTTCATTCATTTAAAGATGTATACAATAATTTTTAATGATTTCATGTAGGTCATTAGGTCCTAACTCCACAAGGAGATCCTCATCACCTCAAACAGGTGAATGAGGCATGGCATGAGGCTAAGATGAAACATCCTCAAAATAATAAAGCTTAGAATAGTGAAAATGAGACTAATTCCATTGGTTATAGTCCTAATATTTTTCCCTTTTGAACATGAGAGGGTATAGACAACCATGCTAGATCAAGGGATTCTCCTAGATCCTATGGTGTCTATGGCATTTCATTGCAAACATGGCTTGTTCATTAGTGAGCTCAGGGATGAGACCTTGAATCCATTGATATTAGAATCCCAAGGGTGGGATATTAACCATGGATGAAATGAAGTACAAGTAACATAGAAGACAACCAAAAAATGAAAATTGATAGAAAACCAACAGGGGGAGTGACACAAAACCAAAGTAGGAGAAAACAGTCAAAGTGAGAGCTCAAACACAACTAAAATCAAAGCCTAATATCTAACAAAGGGGATTTGGCTAAGAGAGATATAAATAGGATAGAATTAATGTGAAACTATATGTGATGTACCACCAGGTGTGCTGAAATGCATTTCCAAGAATTTGAATGGAACCACCAGTGTTTGGTAGGGTTCTAAAGCAAACCACTAAGGGGCTAGAAGGCTTAGAGGTTCTATGGGATACAAGAGGTCTATAATGGCTATCTAGTTTGCTGGCTTACACAAATATTTAAAAAGACTTGTAAACCAAGTTGTTTCTATCATGAATAAGCACACAAATTATGCAAGCACCTTTAGTAGATCCAACCATAATAAACTAAGTAGCTAAGAATAGACTATTGATTGCATACAAGTTACATAAATAATACTACCGAATACAGAGACTAACAAATGAAATGTAAATATAAATGCTAAGGAAGTTTGAGGCAAAATTAAAGATGTTTTAATAAATAAATACATTTTCAATAAAAGGTTCAAGAGCATGCCTAGTCTAGGTTTGAGATATCTTTCAAATTCAACACTATTATTTTCTAACAATGCAATGTTCTAGTTTAGCAAGAGAGGGAGATTGTTTAAGTAAGTTGTCTAGTTCATTTTAAGCATGTAAAGTCATACTATGTAATATAAATGTTTCCAATGAAATCATAACATGTAATGGTAAATATTTCAAGCAATGAAGATATATTTTAACTACATATGAATACATAAAATTCAAAAACTATTCTAAATAATGCACAAAACAATTAAATCACCAAAACAAATCAAACTCTAACATATATAATACAAAAAATAATGGAGTTTCACTTTGTATATCAAAGTTACATCAGATCAAGCTCAAAGAAGATGTGCAAATGTTCTACTAACTAGGAATCCAAGCTAGAAATCAATGTAGGAGGAAGACCAAGCTATGTGCAAGCTAAAGTCCAAACGAAAAACCAAGAGCAAAGGAGGAGGTGAAGTGAGAGCTTGCAATGGTGTAATATCTCCAACCAAGTGAAAAATCAAGTACAATTTTAAATGTAGAAGTTGGAAGAAATCCACAAGGAAGTAGGAAAAATTTAGAGTAGTAATGGAGTCTCCAAGCAAATATGTAGCAACATATGGGATCCTCTATCACCAATCAAGCTCAAGAGTGCCAATAATAAATAAAGAGAGATTAAATAAGACATGAGAGTCAAGATATGGAATAAGAATCAAGAGAGTGAGTGGAGAGATAAGAGAGAGGCTCAAATGAATGAGAATGAGGCATATATCCCAACCCCAATCTGCTAAAAGACCTAAAACTAGGCATTTTTGACCGTTTGGGTTCATATTGGTATTTTTGGGCACATTCTACCTATTTCATGGCCTAGGTCATGGATTTGGTGAAGGAAAACTATGGCCTAGGCCATGGGTTTCCTTCACACAAGCTATGACTTGGGTCAAACAAGGGCCTAGGCTAGTCAATAGGCTCTTAAAAGGCCCCAGAGGGTATCTAGAAGGCTTATGTTATGTACAAAAGGGTCAATATGGACTAAGGATGTATGGAGAGTAATAATATGATGTGGGATAGGTCAAATTAGGTGGTATATGAATCAAATTGGAATGATCAAGGTCAATAGTCTATATGTGAGTTGATGTGTAATCATAAGGAGGTGTAAGTTCATGAGAAGTATGATTACACATGCCTTTACCAATCACAATGCAGTCAAGATTAAACAACATAGTAAGTTAATATAATGATTTTAATGAAAAAAATATAACCATAAAAAAATTAATGCTAATTAAATCACAAGTAATGAACTCATTAATGAAAACAAGACTCATTTATTGTCAAACAACCAATGCAAGCAATATTCATTTCACTCAAGAAACTAGATGTGGTGTGTGTGGGTTCAGTTAAAGTTTCTCAACCCCTTATGCTATTATTTTCACCCCCTATCTAATGATACTCTCATTATATACTACATGTGAGGAAAAATGGTCTTGCAACCACCTTAATCAAATAAATGGGTAGTTAGTTTGAAATCATAATAGTCAATAGTATATAAGCAATAATAAACTGTTGAATGCAAATAATCTACAAATGGAATTATCATCATGATTATAAATCATAGTATGACATATGAAAAAACTATCAAATCATAATATTGATCAAAAAATAAATAATAAAACTATCAACCATACAATATACATACTAAATCAAACATAAAAATCAGAACTACAAATCATTAGCTTCATAATCCACTATCAATACTTAAGCAATTTTATTAGAGTAAAACAAGATGTAACAATCATTTTTTGATCACTTTCATGATCTTCCTATTTTTAAATTTCCTTTTGGGCTTACCAACATGAGTTTCGAGATTGCACTCTTTTCTAAGTTAAAAGTTTAGGATTCTTTAAGCACCATGATATTTAGGTTCTATCCTTAGCAACTAAGTGTAAGATCTCTTCTGATAGTCACCTTTAGAACCAATTGTTGTTTTTTATAAATCCATATGGAGGAGGAAAATATAAAAATCCATATCATAATAAAATAAAATATTAAAAATAAAATTAAATATTAAAAGTCACATCACACCAAAAGATGTGATATTTTTGGCACATATGTTATTCTATTCAAATCTCAAACTCCATAGTTAGCCTCATGATAAAGACAAGGTCCATTGGGTTTTAGTAGGATAGTGTAATGGGAAACGAGGTCTCATTACATCATTACATCTTTTTAAATTCAAGGGCCACCTACTTTCTTATATAAGTAACTAATCGTCATGGTATATTGAAATCTCTATAAGGAGCCCTGAGGATCAATGAACACATTATTGGAAGGTAGTATCTTTTTATTTTTCATGTTATCCTTTATTGGATGATATTTATATATAAATATCTACTTGAAGCTTATGTATTATAGGTAGGATTCTCTAGGGCCATTGATGTTGAAAACTCTTGATCTTGGCAACATTATTTGAGTGTCTTGTTTCCAATAAATACCATATGTTTGTTTTGGTGATGCCCTCTTTTACCCCCCTCCATTATTTTCCCCCTTGATAGGTAGGTTTATTTATAAATTTTTTCCATGTCCTTTGTCTCCTATTCTCCATCTCTTTCAAACATGGTAGCATTATGATAGTTTTAACTTTTCCATCTTTAGAATAGAAGTTGCATCTTTGATTTTTTTTGAGATGCCCTCCTAATCATTGCCTTATCTTCCTAGGATTTTCATTAGTTATGTTTTAGACCTTGAGTTTTATATTAAAATTTTTGGGGCCATTTGGTCCCATTTTTCCCTATCATGTTTTCATGTTTTACCCTTTTTTGTAGATCACCTATTTCTATTTATACCTTTTCATGTATTTGTTTGAGTTTGGTTTGTTACATTTCCTACATATATATTTTTACTATCATGCAATAATTCTTTATGTCAATTTTTTAATTTTTATTGTTACTTATATTAATTTGGGTGAATTTTGGGGTTTTTTCAATCCTAGGTAGTGTTGGATTTCAACTTACTAATTTTACTTTATTTTTATCTACTTCCTTGGATATTTTGGTTCTAACCTAGCCTTATCAATCTTAGATTATCAATGTTTCTAAGTTTTTCAATCATTTTTTAGAGATTTTCATTTTTACATCCATTTATTGACCATTCTACATGTGCAAGCATTGATTTTATCCCTTTTTATTCTTGTATCTTTAGGGTTTCTCAAATTTAGTTATTACATCTTTCAAGATCAAAATTATGGTACTTGCATGTAGTGGTTCAATGGAAAGGTAAGTCAAGGTATGTATATTGTACTTTTAGTTATTCATTTATCAATAGTTTTTTTAATATTTATTTTCATTTTATATTTTTTATGTTTTTATCCCAAAGCAAAATCTTGTGTTACACTATTATGACATGTAATGAGATTTGGGTGGGGCACATGTATACACTTGATATTTTTCACTTTATCACTTTACTAAAACTTTATCTTGTAGAGTTTTGTTGGTGAATCAACCTACCTAAGTACATTACTTAAATGGTTTACTTGGAATTGATTGGGATCTCTTGACATAAAACTATAATGGATTAGTTTGCTTATGGAATTTTAAACATTACAATAGGTAACTACGATAATAATTCTTATAGGAATTGCATTGCCTTATCACATAAAATTAAGGTGGATTAATATAATAGATGGTGGATAATATGCAAAAAATGTCATATTGCCCCTAAACTACCCATACATGAAACATCCTAGAAAATAATCCATAATTAATGGGATAGAGACAACCAAGCTAAGAAAATTAAAATTGTATTTTAATTATTAATCCACACATGGTGAATTAAGTACCTAAGCCAATCCTAACATTCCCCCATTAATTTAGCATAGATTTAAGTGAACATGAGAGAAATTATCTGAATGCCTCAATTTATTTTTGTGCAAGTGACAATGAATACATATACATGTTGTTGATCTATCAAGTATTATTGGAGTTGGAGGTTGTTTTTATGAACATGTTTGTGAAATAAATGTACCTAAACCTCAATGTGTTTGGTGCACTCATGAAATATAGGATTATGAACAAGATTTATTAATCTTTATTTTTATACATAGAGGATTATTGTATCATTCTATGGTATTCCAAATCCTTCAAGTATATGTCTAAGTTAAATCACTTCATAGATAAATCATTATAGGATATCATGATTCTATAGAGAACCTTGAAACATAATTTTTTTTCTTGATCCCCCATGATATCAATATAGATCCCAAAAATAATACAAATCCTAAAGTGGATTTCCTATCATAAATGTTCCCAACATGATCTAAATTTGTATATCTTGTCAAAAATAAGTTATTATTTTTCTTGTATTATAGACAAAAATCTATGGTTCCTCTAATCTATCTCAATATCCACTTTATTAGTTTACAATGGAAAACATTGGGTTATTTCATGAACTATGAGAGATAACTAATAACATACCTAATGTATAGCTTAGTAAATGTCAAGCAAATGAGACTCCCTATCAACTACCAATATAAATTTTCATTTACTTGGGGTGATGAATCTATCTGAAATAATTAAATTCTTTTCTCCATAGGTGTGGTAATTAGATTTCAATCCATCATGCAAAAATTATCAAGTGTTATCTTATCATATTTTAGCTGAGAAACAAAGATATGATTTTCTCTCTACCAAAATTCCAAACCAAGACAATAATGTAGAAGCCCAAGATCTATCATGTCAAATGATTGATTTAGATATTTATTATTTGACACAATCATCTTTTCTAAACTCTTATTATTGACTAGATCATTGACATATATTAAAAACTCATGATATCCCCTCCTTGTTGTTTGAGGTAGAGATTCAAATCATATGGAATCATTTTGAATCCATATTGTAATAAATGCTCATCAATTTTGATATACTGTGCTCATAGAGCCTATTTGTGACCATATAGTGATTTGATAAGTCTACACACTATATACACCGTAAGTTAGTTAAAAAACCACACATATCATGTATTTTCATAGTATTTTCATAGAAGACTCTAACTAGAGAATATGAGCTTTGTTCACATTTAGCCATGTCCTTTGTTTTATTCATTTTGGTCTTGTTTTATGCTTAAGTCACCTTTTTGCCTATTCTTGATCATCTTGAGTCTTTTAAATAGTCATTCCACCTTATACAAGTTAGGTTTTCTATCCTCGTTCCATCCCCCCAAGTCTTGGGGCTATAGGATAGGAGCATTGGGGTTGGACTACAACATTAATTCCACAAGTGTCCATTTCCAACACTCTTATATAGGGACATTTTGAGTTCCAATAGTTAGTTTCCTTTGATTAATAATTCTTATTCCCTTTCTTAGCTTCATCCTTAAGTTTCCCAATGTCAGCCAAATATAAATAAAGATCTCAAATTTGAAATAAAGAGGATCCTATATAAAGGACTTCATAAGGAATTTTATATCTAGCACTTACTACTTTGGCACATTACATAATTAAAAATTAGTCAATAGTATAGCTCAACATTCTACATTGCACATAGAATTACATGCTTGATCAAGGAAGGGCCTAGGCAAAATTCATTCTTGCATTTATCATGTATGTTGATTATGAATGTTTCTTAAGGGAGAAATACATTGGATTTAAAACCATAGCTTGAGGATTAATGTAGGCAGTGATCAAGACAAGAAGGGTTCTAGATCATGCGATCATTCTTTCACTAACCTTATTTTTTCCCTTTTGATTTTTATGCATTTATTGTTTGCATGTGTGTAGATAAATACAAGGTTTTGGATATTAAAATGAACCTATAGTGAGCTCTATTAACTTATATCCTTTTAAATTTGGTATACAGGTTCACACTGACCTGGTGAAAAAAACCTACAAAGCTCAGATCCTTAGGATAATAATAGTAGAGGTGAAATACAACACTGGTGCCACTCTTGTCCACTTTTAGTGCTCCTATCCAATCATATAATGAAGGCTAGATCTAGATTCCAGATAGTGTCCTAGTCCTACATCTCAATTCTAGCTCTTGAATCATCTATTTCAACATATTTTTAGATAAGTTTATTTCTCTTTCTCATGTAATTTACTTGATAAAAATCCATATTTTACCATATTAAACTAGATTTTTCCCCTTACTCCAAACCCCTTATTATTTAGGAACTGAAAATTAGATTTTCAAAATTAATAAAACATTTAGTGAACCCGACTTACTTTGAATAAAATATAAAACCCTAGGCACCCCTAGGGTTTTTCCTTTAAATTCTGCGCAAAAATTTAATTTCAAATTTTTTATTTTTGTATATTTTTTTGTGCATTTATTCTATTCAAAACTATTTTTAGAATTTAAATTATTGGCATAATTTTTAAAAATTTAAAAACTCTAGCTTAAAACCCTAGATTTCCAAACTAAGTATTTAAACTCCAAGCCTTACAAATTTTAGAAAAATATTTTGGAATTTTTTCGAATTGTTTACATTGTCAAAAATAATTTCAAAATTTTATTGTTAGTATTTTTCTTTTTCAAAAATTTAATTTCAAATTTTTTATATTTGTATAATTTTTTTATGCATTCATTATATTCATAACTATTTTTAGAATTTAAATTATTGGCATAATTTTCAAAAATTCTAAAACCCTAGCTCAAAACCCTAGATTTCCAAATTAGGTCCTCAAACCCCAAGCCTTCCTTCCTTTCAACTTTTATAAAAATTATTTGAAATTTTGGTAAATTGTTTACTTTGTCAAACATAATTGCAAAATCTCTATGTTAGTTGTTATTTTTGCATTCATTTGCTTAATCATAATTTTACACAATCTCTTTGGTGAAATAAATAAAATGGCCACTAAGGCACTTCTTCCCTCTCATCCCATACATCAATTTTTAAAATTTTCTCATAATTATGACAATGAATGGATAAATTTGCAAAATTGCACATTGGCTAAAAATGTGGAAAATGATTTTATTTACAATGAAGATAATTATTATTATTGTAATGAAGAATATGATGATATACATGAAATTGATAGTGAAGTACAAGTATATTCATCTTCTTCTCTCAAACCTATCTCTTTTATTCCCTCTTCTAAAGAAAATAATTTTGATAAATGGGAAAAGTACTTTTCACCTCATTCTCATATGCACAATGCACCAAATAAACAAATTAGTCATGTAATTCCAAGTGAACCCCTTATTGGTGATAATTTTCTTCTATGTGAACCTAATCTCTCTCTCTCTTTGCTACTTCAATGTTCAAATTACAACAATATAAACACAATAGAATCAAATTTCCAATGCATAGTTCAAATGATACATCTCATGTTCCTAAGTCTACTTTGTCAAAATAATGTCTAAATGAAAACTCTTCTTCTCTTATTTCTCATATTTCACATGAAAATAATTCATACACTCCATCCATGGATAACATTGATGCATATGATATTCCAAATTCACATGATACTTTATTTCATATTAGAAAAGAATTAAATTCTTCTCTTACACCTCTCCCTATTTACACTAAAAGTAATAATGAGTATGATAGTGAACATGTAAATGAATATGAAAATGAGAGTGATTATGAAAAATATTCAAATGATGAAAATGAATGAAAAAATAATGATCATTATGTACATAGTGAATAATAATATGTATCTCATGTTTCTAACTCTTATCTCACTCCTCTCAAACATACTGCATTTCCAAATGTTGTTTCTACTTGTATGCATGATTATATTTAAAATAACACACATCTTCATGCTAATACCACATCTTATACTCATTTATAATGTATTTCAATAAAACATAATGATACCAATGAATCTCCTAAGCAACCCATCACTACAGTAGAACCCAATTCTCACTCTTCACCTAAAGAGAATGGTAGCTCACATCCCTCTAGTAAGGTCCAAGTTACCATTACTCCCAAGGTTCAAGTGAACACACCCCCTCTTTATGATCCAATTTCTAAATGTAATATTCCCATGGATAAAATTAACAATAAAATTCAATGATTAAATAAACTACTTTAGGATGATAATGTACCATCCTAAGAGATTATCTCTTTAATGCATACAACTAGTGAATTAGATCACCAAGAACATCTCCTTACCTTGGAAAACAAGGAATGTAAGTCTTGGATGGATGAAAATTATCTACATGGTAACCCTCTTCTGAAGAAATTTATAAAAGATTCATTTCCTAAGCATTTATAGATACCATCATTGCCTCACTTTGATGGAACTAGAGATCCATTCGTATACCTTTAGGCCTTTCAGAAGGCTTTGCCATCTCATGTAAGCCCTTTGATTCTACTTAAGTTATTCTAGTAGACATTAGTGGGGGAAGCACAAAATTGGTTATTTCATCTATTCCCTATTGGCTCCTTACACACATATGATGACTTAGAGGATGCATTTCTCAGACATTACATAACAAACATGGGCCCCCATGTTAGATATGAGAAACTTGCAACTTTGCATCAGAATACTTTAGAGCTAGTTAGTGATTATATCTTATGATTCAAGAATCACATGATATGATTGATATATAAACCAATATATTTAAAAATTTAGCATATCTTTATTAAGGGGATTCACCAACCTCTCTTTGAGTATCTACTATATCAAACATAGTCTTCTTTCAAGCACTTATGCTATATAGTTCCATTTTTGGAAAAGAAATTGGGATTGATTAAGGTAGATTCAGTTGATTGTATTATTCTAAATTTCATAGTAGTATCTATATCTCCTATCATGAAACATCCACCATATCCTAAACAAGATAGGAGACCACAATAAAAAAGCAACTAGTCAAGAACAAAGAGCTAGTTTCTAGAGCACAACCTATAGTATGTAATAAAGAGAACAATAATAAGGCACCACTATAGTTTGATTTAGAGTAGGATAGACCATGTGTCATATTATTAGCACTATTACATAAGAGATTAATTGTATTTCCTTATACTCATCGATGAGATCCACATCTCCTACAAAAACAACCACATCATCCCTTTTGTAACTATCATCGTATCTGTGGACATAGAGATAATGATTATTATGGACTCAAAGATTACATTCATAGATGTGTTTATAATGGAATTATATCATTTACATAGTGGGAACTAATATATCCTTCATCATAGAACCATAGACGTCATTCATCCATGACTGAGTCATCCCAAGACATTCTTTCACAGGAATCATCGGTCACTCATCATGAGAGAAATGTGGGTTCTATGATAGAGTCTCATAGGAGATATCCTATTCCACCTATGTATAATGTTTGGAAACCAATACAATTAGATTAGCCTATATATAAATGTAGTCCAAGGAGTACATAGTGCTATTCTATATACATATCTAATGGAGTCATAAGCACTGCAATAGAGTACTACTCATGAGAAATATTCACTATAATCATATTTTCTAGGTTCTATCTCATGTAGCAATCTGTTATGGTTAAGATTAAATGAAACCATATCATAAAGTATTAGTCATGAGAAATATTCACTATACCCAGATTCTTTGGGTCCTATCTCAGTAGCAATCCACTATGACTAAGATTAAATGAGACCCCATCATAGGTTTCAACTCCAGCTTGATCTATGGCTTAGTCATACACATCACAATAGAGGCCATTGGATATATGATTATGGATAGATGAGCCTTCTTCAAAACACATGGTTCCTATTTAACTTTTAATAAAGTTACATTTTACATAATCTCCATGTCTAGCTATAGTTAGTACATAGTAGATGTTGATAATTTTGACCCTGCAGGTCAAATTGTTACCTCTACCATTCGAAACTTTTCATACCATGTTGTTTTGTCTTGTGAGTCAATAATTGATCCTGAGAAGTCCTTGAAGAATGCATGGTTAATAGGTCTCAAGTTTGTTTAGGCGATTTAGGGTCATTTCTTTCACTTGTCTTATTCTTTGCAGGAAAGTGTTGATGTTAATCAGAGTAGTTGAAAGGAACAAGTTTTAAAGAGGACTTTAGGTTTTCCTATAATAATTTATTTTCCTATTGAAGAAAATTCCATTTTCAAAATGTCAAAGGGTTCTTTTCCTTCGGAGAGGTCCATTTCACTTTTTTGAAGGACATTGTCAAAATTCTGAAGGGGTCTTCTTCAAAGCCAAATGGACACTTGAAAAATTACCAAAGGGTTCTTTTACTTCAAAAATGACAATTCTAAATTTTTTGAAGGGACATTTCCAAAAGTTTGAAGGGTCATTTATTTCGACTAAAGGTTCATTACAATTTTTCTGAAGGGCAAAAGGACTTAACAACTTTTCTAAAGGTCCATTCCAGTTAACCTGAAGGAATTTTCAAAAAGTCAAAAGGGTTCTTTTCCTTTAGGAAAGTCTATTCAAAATAATTTTGAAGTGCTTTTCAACTTTCCTAAAGGAAAATTTCAAAGTTCTGAAAGGTCCCTTATAACTTTTCTGAAGGGTCTCTTACAACCATTTCACTTTTTTGAAGGGACATTTACAATTTTTTTAAGGGTTCATTTATCTTTAGAAAATTTCATTTCAAGATTGTTGAAGGGTTATTTTTGACAAATGGTCCATTTTAACTTTTTTGAAGGGACATTTAAAAAGGTTGAGGGGCATTTACATAAATTTCTTTGAAAAAATTGTCTGCATGAATTATCCATTGCAAAAAACTTGAAGACCTAATTCTTTCAAAAAAAAATTTAGGAATTGTTCAAAGCAAAAGGAAGAAATTATTTTGGGAGGATTGCCTAAAAAAAAGATAAGTTCTAAAATAAAATGCCAAAATAATTATTTCAAGAAAATTGCCTGAAAGAAAGAAAATCTAAATGAAGTGTTCTTACGGGAGATAATCCTTCAGGCATTTTGTTTGAAGTAAAAGTGCATAAAGATAAGCCATAAATAAATTTTTCAAAATAAGTAAATAGAAATAATTCCTTTAGAACTTTTGTCTAAATGAAATGAATGGGGAGAAAAGACGTGAACAATTTCTCTGAAGGGAAAGAACCAAGAAATAAGACCGAAGGGAATGGCCCAAGAGGTTAATTATTTTTGGAGAATTAGATAAAAACAAAAGTCTAAAGGAATTAATGATGGGCCTAAAAAAGTCAATTTTGAGCCATTACAAGTAGTCGTTTGTCAATATTTCAAAAAGGTTCATCAAGATTTCCGTGATCTTGACACTTTTCAAGATCTAGCAAGGAGATCAATGAATGAAAAAAGGCCAAGTTTTAAAAAGGATCTTAATGGGATTTTAACACCCAATCAATATAAGATGATGAGGACTTATCCTTTTGACTCTTATGATGTAGTTCCTAGTTCACATGTAGAATATATAGAGTGACCCAAACTTGATTAGATGCATCCAACATAGCATGAACATGCACAAAAATAATAAAGATGTTGTTTTTCCATCTATAAGAAGATCTATAGTCTGATACTATAGTAAAGAGCACACTAAATAATAAATGCAATAATCAAATTATTTAGACTTGATAAAGACACGTAGCTACCTTCAAGTACAACTCTCTCAATTTCAAAAGGGAGACTCAAATGCATGAAGGTATCAAGCAATTTAGAATTGGATGGATGTTCAAAGAGTTAATGTGGAGTTACTTAGAGTTTACTAGACAAGGCTTGTCATGCATTTTCCTTATTTTCCATATAAAGGGATTTCTTTTCTTTCAACTCAGCTTCCAAACTTATCAAGTGGAGTTTCTCTTTGAAGGCTTGGAATAGCTTTAATGCATGGATTAGATTAGACCAAGATTGGCCCACCATGCTGAATTTTATGCCAATCTTGAATATCCATGTAGGTTTGATGAATTTTTAAGATTTTAATAATGATTATTGTATGGGCTCTCCATCATTTTCAATGCCAAAGAGCTTTTCATGCAAGACAGAAAAAAAGATATTATTTGAAGGATTAGTTATCTTTTTCTATCTAAAGTTAGACTTGTGAGATGTGGGAGTTGATTTCCTCTCTAATTCCAATATCAATCTCTTAGATTTTGTATGATTTTTCTATATAATTTGGCTTTTTTAGCCATTTTAAGGATCCCACTTTTGGTAAGATCAGACTCTACCAAAATTTGAGTTTTTAAACATTTTTTAGATAAATAAGACCTTTTTCTTAGATTCTAAAATGGTTGTATAGTGTATTTATGTCAGTGATTTGCTTATGTGATAGATTTTTCTTCCTTATCAAGTCCTAATTCTTACCTAGTTATGATTTGATCAGATTATGCAAGTCATGTTCTATGTTTGGTATCTTTTGGATAAAGTTATAATAGATGTAAGTGGTTTGTTAGTACCTTTAATTAGGCCTATTTCATCATTTCCCTCAAGATTTGATCACTAGATAGAACCTTTTCATGAAATACTGATGCATAGGAGTCAATTAGAAATGAAAGTTTAGTCTTTTTCTTGTCTAATCAGTGTTTTTAGGAGCTCAGATTGAGTGCATGAACTAAAATATAGGTGTATCACTATCATTAGATAGTATTTTTTATTCAATTTTCTTTCTTTTTTTTTCTCAGTATTTTATAGCATAGAATAGAGATCCTAGTTGATACACCAAAGGGAGCTAGCCCTTAGAATCGAGAGATTCAATTCACTGACTAGGCCACCCACAACCTAGGATTATTTCCATGTTTTAGTAGACTATGAAGGCCTAAAATTACCTTCACAAGAGTATGAGTCTAATTGACAACAATTTTTGGCATGCCTGGTGGGACATTTACTCCTTGGCATATCTTAGGTTTGAAGCTGAGGATAAGAAATTGTAGAAAATGAGAATATTCATCTTCATCACAAGCTATAAATTCTTCAATTTGCAAGGTTCATAGCACCATTCAATAAATTATTTCATGCCAAAGGTTACTACAAGGTCAAATAATAAAGGTATTCTTTTTTAATTTATATCATATAAGAGGTCAAGGTTTAGGAGGGTGAATCTATATCCTCAAAATACATATTTATCTCCTAATTATTCTATTGTTCTAGGCACTACAATCCCCACTATCCAAATGGCTATCAAAAATTAGGTGTTTGTTACATTCAATAGAGGTATCCCACTGAATCTAGCCTAGTTTGATGACATTCATGTGTCTACTCTCAAAATTATCCTATTCTTCTTAGGAAAAAATAAAACAACCCTTATTGAGCATATCTAAGAAGCTAATCTCTATTTGGTACATAATGTTGTTAAGGATAATGTTGCTATTAGATTACTTGTTTCTTCCTTCAAATGAAAATCATTGTAGTGGTATAAAAACCTCTCACTAAACTCCATTTCTACTTTGGATAAATTAGGTGCATCCTTAGTCAAGCAATTTGAGGACAAATCTGATCACCTATCTTCAGTTGAGAAATTAACTACCATAAACAGAGATCCTCATGAGTTCATGTCTAATTTTAACCTCATATTAAAAAAAACATGGACTAGGATACTTGCGTTGATTAGGCCATCCCCTGAATATGTATTATTTTACTATTTGAAAGCCCTTAACTCTGACATTAGTGTGATGATATAGTCAATGGGTGGTACTACCTTCACAGATGCTTATGAGGTTGCAATAAGGGAAGATAATAGTTTGATACAATATAGTAATATTTTTCCAATACCTCCAATGATTATATTCCTAGAATTTAATTCTATATCAGCCCCTCAAGTTCTTCAAATTCCATCCTTAGCTCCTATTCCATCACCTCAATCTCAAATTGTAGCCCCTATTGGTCAAGCTAGTGAGATAAGAGAGTTGAAAAGCTTGTTACAATCCTTTGAGAATGAAATATTTTAACTCAAGAGAAAAAAATATTAGTCTAATAGGCCCTATCAGTAATAAAATTAGACCACCTATCAACCCTTCAAAGATCAAAGACCTCCTTATCTAGGTTTCATAGAAAATAGACCACCTTATCAAACATAAAGAGCCATAACTCCAAATAAGCCATATGTTTCCCTTGATCCTAAGTCTCTTTCTACTTCAAAATCCATTTTTATCACCCCAACTCAAAATAACTTGATGTAGGATTCATATTGGCAGTTCTCAAGTCTCAATGATGCTCAAAACCAAGCCTTGGTATCACAAAACATCACTATGCCACAAATGACACAAGAAGAGTTTTATTTTAAAAGAGGTGAGTACCAATATACAAGTATAGCATCACAAGGAGAGACTCAACAAGTTTAAGGGCAACTTGATGCCATTAATGTAAATTGGCAAGTGGATGATCATGTTGCTTTTACTCAAGGTGTTAAAACTAACAGTATGAGTGGTCAAGTTATAGCTATAACTAGAGCTAAAAGAAGAGCCATTGATGAGTTGAAGGAGGTAAAAAATGATTCAAGTACTCATAATGTTATTTATAAGAGTAAAAAATAATAACTTTCTCCCCCTACAAATAAAAATAAAAATATAGAGGTTAGTAAAGTTCATCGAATACCCCTAGTTTATGAGCAACCAATTCTTCAAAAAGTGCAACCAAAGGTTGGTGGATTTTAGTTATGTATAGTGGATTAGATGAAGAAGTATAATATAAAAATTATCATATGGTATTATCTTTCCATCCTAGGATAAAAATATATGCTCATCCAAGAGCTTTCAGCTCTTAAATTGTCTCCAAAATTGATTGAGAAAGAAGGTGTTGTCTTAGCTAATTCGGATCAACCAACTAAGAAATAAGTACATATAGTAAATAAAATGGAAAAAGTGGAAATAAATAGGGTAAAAACAAATAAAAATCCTCCTTTCTACCTTTTTTTGATAGTAGGTGATACTTTAGTTCATAATTGTATGGTGGATAGTGGAACTAGTAGTATAGTCATGCCTAAGCAAATTGTAGACAAGCTCAACCTTGTTTATGAGCCAAACACTAAGGGAGTATTGAAATTGGATAGGTCAAAAACAAATATGGTAGGAATCATCATATATCTAAAATTGACATTACATGCTTGTCCCAATGTTACTATTTAGCAAGATGTTGTTGTGGTAGACTTGCCTCCTTACTTTGCCATGTGTCTTTCAAGAGACTTCACTTCAAAAATTTGAGGATATTTATCAATTAATTGGAATTATTTTTTATTAAAAAATATGTATGGTACCAATGTAAAAATTCATTCTAAAACTATTACACATTTTCATATTGAGCCACCTATGCCAAGTGTTGTGAACACTAACTGAATCATCTTGGATGATGTACTAGAAACTAACGGAGTAGAAAATGGATCACCTTTGGGTGGAGTTCCAGATTTGTTTCTTGATGATTGGGATTATAATTTTCATGATCATGATCCTTATAATATAATTTAATAATAATTACTTGGTGTGTATTTCCTTCATGAGAATGATGTACCAATTCCAGCCATGGTTAAGGATGATGAATCTAATGAAGGTTTATGGAAATTGTACTTTTATGGATCAAGGAATAAAAATGGTACCAGAGATAGAATGATTTTAGTTTATATAAAAAATAAAAGGTATTTATCCTCTATTAAATTTCAATTTGGTTGTTTAAATAATACTTCTGAGTATGAAGCACTAGTTCACAATTTTTAGTGGGTTAAGAAGATGAAAGTCAACACCTTGTAAGTTTTTAGTGATAGTGAAATTATATTTCACATTTTAATTAAATATTACAAGCATATAATATGGGACTTACTTGAATATTTTCAAGCTTTTAACATTTAGGCAATACCTAGAGGCAAGAATAAACATACAGATAGGTTGACTGCCATTGGGTCATAATTTAGTATCCCATCTAATATAAAAAGTGAAAAAAATAAATCACATATAAAGGTGGTTTTAAGGTCTTATATTCTAGATAATCATGAAAATTTTCAAGTGTTCAAAGATGAAAATCAAATTATGAGATTATTGCAAGAGGAGGCTGAGTTTTCTTCAAGAAACCAATCAAATTATTTGTAGCAATATGGTGATCAAGTTGTGAAACTAAAAAAAAATAAGTTGTCCAAGGGATTGGTCACACTTGAGAACATTTTTAGTGGTGATGATTAGTTAAGGAAGGAGAATTCATCCTTGTCAACAAAATAAGAACACTCTGCCAATGTAGAGATTGAAGCTGGTAAGATTTTGAAGTTGGGTAAGGTGTGCACTCCTTCAAAAAAAAAAGCTTTCATTGAGTTATGCACAAGTTTTGCTGATGTATTTTCATGGAAATATAGTGATATCAATGGATTTGACCCAATTTTATCTCAACACACCATTGAGTTAGAGGTTGAAAATAAATTTGTGAGACAAAGACAAAGGCCCATCAATCCTAAGCTTAAGCCTTTGATGAGAGCTGAACTTCACAAGCTCATAGAGTTAGTTATTATATTCCTAATCAAGCATTAAACTTTGGTGGAAAATATTTTTTTGGTATGGAATAAGAATGGTGAGATTAGATTATGTGTCGACTTCCATGATTTGAATAAGGCTTCACTTAAAGATCACTATCCATTACCATCAATGGAATAGATTTTATAGATGGTTACAAGTTCAAAAAGGTTTTCTTTGTTAAATGGATATAGTGGCTACAATCAGATTTTAGTCAAGGAAGAGGACCAATTTAAGATAGCCTTCACAACCAAGTGGGGGACTTTTGCTTATAGAAAGATGCCATTCAATTTATCTAATGTTGGAACAACCTTTTAGAGATCCATGGATATGACATTCCAAGGCCTTATTAACAAGTTTTTACTTGTTTATTTAGATGAAATAATACTATTTTCAAAGAGTGCATAGGATCACATGGTTCATCTCAAGCAAATGTTTGAATGGTGTAGGCAATTTGGGGTATCTCTAAATCTCAAAAAGTGTGTCTTCTCAGTTCATGAAGGTAAGCTTATTAGACATGTTGTTTCAAATCATGATTTAAGAATATATTATAAAAGGGTAGACTCCATTATTTCACTCTCTTTATCTAAGCACAAGAATACTATGCAAAGTTTCTTTGGGAAAATCAATTTCATAAGGAGATATATTTCAGATTTTTCCATTTTAGCTAAGCCACTTACAACCATACTAAAGAATAATCAGAACTTCAGCTAGTCCATAAAAGGAGTTAAATTTTTTGAAGATATTAAGAGGGCCACAACTAGTTCTCCTACACTTATAAATCTATACTTCACAAAGGATTTCATTTTGTATACATATGCTAATATGGACACCATTTCAGGCATTCTTATGCAACAAAATCATGAGGCTTTGGAGAAGCCAATAACCTTCTTTAGTCAAGGATTGGAAGAGTATGAAACAAGGTATTCTTTTGTTTAAAAACATGTACTTTTATTTATAATGTTTCTTAAAAAATTTAGATACTTTTTATTTAACAATAAGATACACCTATTAGTTCTCATCCAAGCATCAAGGAGTTCCTACTGAATAAAGACATAAATGAGAAGAGAGCTAGTTGGATAACCAAGGTAATGGAGTATGATGTATAAATTAAGGTCAAAAAGTTGATTAGAGGCAAATAAATTTATGAGCATTTAGCTCAATACTTGCAAGAGACTAATGAGGTTGTGTTGGTGTCAAATGATGAAGAGGTTATAGCTGGTCATACCTCACCTTCCAACTGGTTTCATGACTTGGTAAGCTATCTCCAAGATGGTATTTATCCCTCTCATCTAAGTTTTTCAAAAATAAGATATTTTAGGTTACAATCAATTCCATTTTTGCTTATTGATGGTGTTTTTTTCAAGAAAGATATCAATGACATGTTGTTATGATGTATAGAGCCAAGGCAAACTCAGAGATTGCTTGAAGAATTCCATGATGGACATGGTGGAATAATTTTTTATGTAATAACTATATCTCTTAATATCATGAGAGGTGGGCACTATTGGCCTATTATATTTGGTGATTTCCATGCATGGGTTAGGAAGTGCAAATAGTGTGATATGTTTGTAGGAAAAGTGAAACTTGTAGCCATACCTCTTCAACCAATTGTGGTGGATCAGCCCTTTGTCTAATGAATATTAGACTTCATTGGTATTATAAATCCTCCTTCAAGTTTAGGACATAAATGGATTCTAACTGCTACATATTACTTCACACATTGGACAGAAGTAGTGGTATTGAAAGAAGCAAATGAAACCAATGTTCTAGATTTCTATAAAAGTTTGCTTACTAGATTTAGAGTTCCTTTAACTATTATTTTTGATAATGAAATGGATTTTGTGGGAACTAGGATCAGCTAATGGGATGTCCAACATGTAATTTATCTTAACACTTCATCAAACTATTATCCATAAGGAAATGGACTTGTTGAATCTACAAATAAGAACCTATTGAAAATCATAAAGAGCATTATTGAAGACAATAAAATGTCATGGCATCTCAATTTGAATTCAACTCTATGGGCTGATAGAATCACCTACAAAATATCAATAGCCAACTCTCCATACAAGATGGTAAATGGTAAGGAAACAAGGTTACCCATTTCTCTTGAATTTCCTACTTTAAAACTAATGCATTAGCTTGAATTATTAGAGAATGAGCCTATGGATATTAGGTATGCTGAGATTATAGAGTTGGAAGAGATAAGAAATCAGTCCATGCTAGCCATGGAAATTCATCAAGCACAAGTGAAGAGATTTTTTGATAAAGGAGCTTCAAAACATGATATTTGGTCCTCAAGTAGGATGAAGATAGAGCTAAACCAAGAAGGCACACAAATTTTGATTCCATTTGGAGTGGCCCATACACAATCTCCAACTACAAATCCCATAATGCCTTCCAACTTACCAAGATCGATGGTGAGGAGCTTCCAATCGCAGTCAATGGGATACATTTAAAACATTGCTATTGAAGATCAAAGTTCCTTGTACATAGTTAGTTTGTTTATTTTCCTTCAAGTGATATTTAAGAACATTAATTTATTTCTATTTTTTCCCAAATAAGTGTTTTGTTTACACATTTTCTTTGTCTAGTTAGTTCTCCTATTTTGTGTGTTTCCCTTCTTTTTTTGGAGAATGAAGGTTGTCTCATGCTAGGTCAAAAGAGAGTTTTCAGTCATGGATCAAATTTGTCTTTAATTTATGAGTCTAAAATTCATGTAAATGGTCTAGTTCTCAAGAATAGAAGGCATACTTCCCAGTTGGGTCACCAAAATGTCGATAATTTTGACCTTACAGGTCGAATTATCACCTCTACCATTTAAAACTTTACACACCATGTTGTTTTATCTTGTGAGTCAATAATTGGTCCTAATAAGTCCTTGAAGAATCCATGGTTAATAGGTATTAAGGTTTTTTAGGTGATTTAGGGCATTTTATTTCACTTGTCTTATTCTTTGTAGGAAAGTGTTGATGTTGATCAGATCAGTTGAAAGGAGTAGGTTTTAAAGAGGACTTTGGGTTTTCCTATAATAAGTTATTTGGATCCAAAAGAAAAGACTTTGAAGAAAATGTCTAAGGAATTGGCCTTCAAGAAAAAATTTAGAAGGAAAAGTCCATTTTGAAAATGATGAAGGGTTCTTTTCCTTTAGAGAGGTCCATTTCACTTTTTTGAAGGGCATTGTCAAAATTTTGAAGGGGTCTTTTTCAAAGCCAAAAGGACACTTACAAAATTGCTGAAGGGTTCTTTTCCTTTGGAAATGACAATTCCAAATTTTTATAAGGGATTTTTCCAAAAGTTTTAAGGGTCATTTATTTTGGTCAAAGGTTCATTACAATTTTTCCAAAGGGAAAAAGGAATTAATGTTTTTTCCAAAGGTCCATTCTAGTTAATCTGAAGGACTTTTCAAAAAGTTTAAAGGGCTCTTTTCCTTCAGGAAAGTCCATTTCAAAGAATTTCAAAGTGATTTAAAACTTTATCAAAGGTTAATTTCAAATTTCCCAAAGGTCAATTTAAACTTTCTTGAAGGTCAATTTCAAAGTTCTAAAAGGTCCTTTACAACTTTTTTGAAGGATCTCTTATAACCATTTCACTTTTCTGAAGGGACATTTACAATTTTTCTGAAGGGTTCATTTATCTTGGAGAAAGTTCATTTCAAGATTACTGAAGGGTTATTTTTGGTAAATGGTCCATTTTAAATTTTTTTAAGGGATATTTCAAAAGGCCAAAGAGCATTTACATAAATTCCTCTGGACAAATTGTCCACATGAATTGTCCATTGTAAAAAACCCAAAGACCTAATTCTTTTAGATAAATTGTTTGAAGGAATTGTTTAAAGTGAAAAGAAGAAATTATTTTTGGAGGATTTCTTGAAAGAAAGATAAGTTTTGAAAAAAAAATGCTGAAATAATTCTTTCAGGCAAATTTCTTGAAAGAAAGAAAATTTGAATGAAGTGTTCTTGCGGGAGATAAGCCTTTAGACATTTTGTTCGAAGGAAAAGTGCATAAAGATAAGTTATGGATAAATTTTTTGAAAGAAATAAATAGAAAGAATTCCTTTAGACTTTTTGTTTGAAGGAAATGAACAGGGAGATAAGATGTAGATAATTTTTTTGAAGGGAAAGAACCAAGCAATAAGACTGAAGGGAATGGATCAAGAGGTTAATTCTTTCAAGAGAATTGGCTGAAAATAAAAGTCGAAATGAATTAATTATGGGCTCACAAATGTCAAGTTTGAGCCCCTACAAGTATCCATTGGTTAAGATTTCAAAAAGGTTCATCAAGATTGTTGTGAGCTTGAAACTTGTCAAGATATAACAAGGAGATCAATAGATGAGAAAAGTCTAGGTTTTCAAAAGGATCTTAGTGGGATTTTGATAGCCAATCAACAAAAGACAACATGGATTCTCCTTTTGAATCCTATGATGTAGTTCATAGCTCACATTTAGAACATGTAGAATGACCCAAGCTCAATTAGATGCATCCAACATAGCATGAAAATGCAAAAACTAATAAAGATATTGTTTTTCCATCTATAATAAGATCTACAGTCCAAGACTATAGTAAAGAGCACGAAAAATAATAAATGCAATAGTCAAATTATTCAAACTTGGTAAAGACATACAACTACCTTCAAACACAACTCTCTCAGTTACAAAAGGGATACTTGAATGCATGAAGGGCTCAAAAAGTTTAGCATTGGATGTCTATTCAAGGAGTTAACGTGGAGTTACTTAGAGTTGACTAGATAAGGCTTGTCATGCATTTTCCTTATTTTCCATCCAAAGAAGGACTTTCTTTTATTTAACTTAGCTTCTAAAGGTATCAATTAGAGCTTCTCTTTGAAGGTTTGGCATA
Organism: Torreya grandis; assembly: GCA_037957365.1. Classification (NCBI taxonomy): domain Eukaryota; kingdom Viridiplantae; phylum Streptophyta; class Pinopsida; order Cupressales; family Taxaceae; genus Torreya; species Torreya grandis. The sequence continues at coordinate 3,078,169 of JARHVA010000893.1, forward strand.
AATTTCATGCATAGAGTAGATTGGTCCAAGATGGGTCCACCATCCATACTTCCATGCCAACCTTGAAGATCCATGCAGGTTTGATGAATTTTGAAGATTTTAATAATGATTACTGCATGAGCTCTCCATCATTTTCAACACCAAAGAGATTTTCATGCAAGATAGAAGACAAAAAGATATTATTTGAAGGCTTAGTTATCTTTTGATAGCTGAAGTTAGACTTGTGATATGTGGGAGTTGATCTCCTCTCTAATTCTAATGCCAATTTGTTGGCTTTTGTATGCTTTTTCTATATAAGTTGGCTTTTTCAACCATTTTAAGGATCCCTCTTTTGGTAAGATCAGACTCTACCAAAATTTGATTTTTATAACCTTTTTTTAGATAAATAAGACTTTTTTTTAGATTCTATAATGTTGGTATAGTGTATTTATGTCAGTGATTTGCATATGTGATAGATTTATCTTCCTTATCAAGTCTTAATTCTTACCTAGTTACTAGTTGATCTGATTATATAGGTCATGTTCTATGTTTGATGTCTTTTGGCTAAAGATATAGTAGATGTAAGTGGATGGTTAGTGCCTTGAATCAATCCTTTTCCCTCATTTCCCTCAAGCTTTGATCACTAGATAAAACCTTTTCATGAAATACTTATGCATAGGAGTCAATTGGAATTGAAAGTTTAATCTTTTTCTTGTCTAATCAATGTTTTTAGGAGCTTAGATTGAGTGGTTGAACCAAAATACATGTGTATCACCATCATTAGATAATATTTTTTTTCAATTTTCTTTCTTCCCTTTTCCCTGATAGGTTGTAGCATAGAGTAGAGATCTTAATTGATACACCAAAGGGAGATAAACATTAGAATCTAGAGATTTAATCCGATAATTAGGCCACCAATAAGCTAAGATTGTTTCCATGTTTTAATAGACTGTGAAGGCCTAAAAATACCTTCACAAGGGTGCAAGTCTAATTGATAATATTATATAGTATCAGATATAAAGCATATTCTTACATAGCATGAGCAGTATGGGCACTTATTCAATTATCCAATAGGATTTAGATAGTGACATAACACAGAGTGATATGACACATAGTCATACTAATTTTAGTTCATAAGCTTCATTTAGCAAGGCAATGAAGGAGCCAAAGGTCTTGCTAGCCTTTGTATTCTTGAGCCACTCTCAGGGAAGTAATACACACAATGTGCTATCTTACATCCCCATATAATAATAACTAACATCCTTAATTCCCAATAACTATCCATATCCAAAATGAACTTATAAAAATCTAGATCTTACCAAATCCTATTTTACCAATCTTATAGTATCTCGCTTTATCAAAATTATTTACCAATTAAAAAACCTATAAATTTTTTACTTACATATGATTATAAATCAAACCTAACATCACACTTGCACTTATTAACAAAAGTTAAAATCACATATCCCAAGTACCATTTCACCAAATATGTACAACCCTCAATATCAATACCAAACCAACTACTTCTAAAAATAACCATATGCAATGAATATAACAATGTATTTCAAATCCCATAACACAGTACACATGAGTCAAAATCAAAACTATATATATATATATATATATATATATATATTAATGTTTTAAAAACATATAAATCATATTGAGATATAATCAATCATGAATGGGTGTCATACCTCACTCTCTATCTCACTCTCTCTTTCAGCACTAGTCCCATAGTCTAGAATAACACTCAATGACCCCATACCTCCTTAAGCTCCTGAATGCCTCTTACAACAACTATCTCACTCCATTAACCACCCATAATCCTTGTGCAAGTCCACATATTATCTCTAAAGATCCATGTACTCATCTATAATTTGCATACTCACTGATCCATAATCAGGGTAGGCATCCTATGCCTAGCTAACTCAACCCTCAGCTCATCCCTCTCTCCCACTACTATAACATATGTAGCTATCACTATCTTAGATCTATCAAATAAATGAGCACAAACATCAACTATAACTGTCATACCCTCTATCAAACCCTCTTCCACTTCATCATTAGGAATATTCTACATGAGATCTTAGAGTGTCAACTCAATTATGGTCTCCTAGAACCCATCATCTCTACCTCCTCCCCTAACAAGTGCTTCATCCTGAGGACATCCCACTCCACTTTCACACAAAATTACAAACATTACATTAGCCATACACTTTCAAACAAGCAAAAACTTATACATAATTCAAATTTTAATCAATGCTTAACTCCCATCATCTATATCAATGCAAGATCCTCATACTCAAGGACATCCCCTCCATCAATAGGATATAATTAAACCCATGGATGCCTCATCCACCATGTGGTATATGCCTCTATACATCCCACATCATCTACATTAGGAATATCAATAGTCATATCTTGTACATCCAAAGGTAATGGTGGTAACTCAACCTTAATAGGCCTTTCATGAGCTCTTACCCTCATTAGTGCCTATGCACTCCCCACCCACACCCATGATATAGGGGGCACATCTTGTGGTACCCTAAACTATCTAGTCATGTGCTCATAGTAAAAGTGCTCATACACTCTAACCCATTGGTCATGTAACCAACAATTAACCCTCATATATCACAACTGCACTCCATCCTTAGGCCACCTAGGTAATCCTCTATAGGGCCTCCATATGATATCTCAAGCCACTAGTCTATCTAAAACTCATCTATAGTGATCTATCCTAGGAGACCAAATTGCCAACATAGTCATCCATCACTCTCCAAATGGTTGTGAAGGTGCCCACCTCTCCCTCAATAATCCTATCATCTACACAACTACTATGTGCTCATAAGCCCAATAATGCAATAAAGTAGCCAGACTCACACCACCACTAAATACCTCCTAAGTAAACTAGTAAAGGTCCTTGTATAAGTGGGCAAGCATAGGCATACCCCATGAGAACATAGTAACATACACCTCTATACTATGCACGATCTTATGTATCTTGTATATAATTGGCACCCCACTCCCATCCATAATAATAAATGAAGCCAACAACATAGCCAACCACTTTTGTAGACATGGAACACTTAACTGCATAATAACTAACAATAATACATCACTATCACTACCTCTCCTATGTATGCTTGAGGGCACACTAGAAAAATATAAGGACACATGATCATAAAATCAACACCCATACCATCTTGATATGTCACCCAATGTCTACTAACTGGTAAATGCAAAATATGATACACATCCTCTAGAGTAATCATAATCTCTCCAATAAGAAGCCAAAAAGTACACATGTTTGTATTCCACCTTTTATATAAGGTGATAGTCAAATACCTATCCCAGTGCAAAGTACCTAGGTCACACACATTACCTAGCCCTACTCTATCGATCATATCTCTCTCATTAGCTAATAAAGGTAACAATCTCAATGTCTCCATCACCTAGTCTTTACAAAAATTTTGTCATCCATACCTCACCCTATAAAACATAAAAAATAGCATATACATCAATCACCCATGCCAAAGAAAATAGAAAAGCTACACAATAATAGGCAATAACTCAAAATCCTAGAAAACTAGCCCCAATATATAATAGCACTATAAAAAGACACTAGCACTAGACAATAATGCTAGAACCTAGACAACAACATTGAAAACTGGATAGGAGCACTGACTCCTACATAAGAGTGCTAGAACTAGTGTAAATTTCCTAAAACACTTCAAGATAGCTTTAAAACATAAAAAAAAGAATTTAAATAGGTAAAATTTACATGTTTTAACTACTTACTAGGGTAACTTCCCCACCAACCTCAACCTAGGCTGGTAACTACTCAAATCAGGTCATGGTAGGTGCTCATCTCCTTGGCATATCTCTTACTCTAGAGATCCAAATCTCAAACTAGTCAACACACAAATGAATCAAGAATCAATCCAATACTCCTATATCAAAAAAAAATTTCATCCAAAGCAATATACCATTTTGCCTATAACTTCAACCTCATAACTTCATTTTTTAAAGCATTTTGTTCCACATAATTATAACAATGATACCTTTGACATCATGCAGGCCTCACTCTTTTACTACATCATCCACCTACTATGGAACACACACACACACATATATATATATATATACTTATTTTATATCTAGACATACTCCTTGGTCCTAACCAATAAAAAAGCTCATTCAACTATTAAACAACTTAGTCTAATTAATCAAATGACTTGTTAATCAATTTAAACTATACCAACCTTGCTTCTATCATTATGCCACTAGTCATCACTTTTGGATCAAACTCATCTATTATGAGATCTCATGCCTCTCCCTAAAAGGGGACATAATTCCAATTATTCCTATTCCTACACTTATCTAACATACCCATCTACTCTCATAAGTGGATACACCATAGTTCTTACACCTATACCAGTCAAATTATTAGATTTAGCTCAGATCGGTCAAGATATATAATGATTCAGACTACACGGGTAACTCAAAATTACTCAAGACATTTAGAGGGATATACTTTTAGTTTATAGATACACCATGATTCTTACACATCCAATAGTTATATTATCAATTTTAGCTCAGAACAATCAAATATATAGTGATTTAGACTACATGGGTCACTCAACATTACTCAAGACATTTATAGGGACATACCTTTAGTTTATAGATACATAGATTAATTATATATGGAGGTTTAGATGATGTGGATTCATAGTCACTTTGATATAGATTTAGACCAAATACCAAATTTAGGGGCATGTACATTACTACACGTCTCATACATATAACTTCATACACCATGACATAATTACAAAATGATATAGTAGATTATAGGCATAGTGCAAAGCACATTATTTTTATCATTAGTTTTTCACATGGGACATGACATGATAGCTCATTTCACATGTGGTTATAAAAATTTTTAGACTATACATATGCATTACTCACATACTAGATTTGGGGTCATGTCATAGATATTCATGCTCTTCATCATCTAAGATTATATAGATTATAATGGCAAAGCATTTCATTCTCTTCTTGTATATTTACCAAAATTTCAGATTACACCTAGTTATACCTAGGTTGTTACCAAGTTGGGTCGTGTGATCATCTACAGTGGTTGGTCCATATAATTACCCAAACCCAGACTATATGAGTTTATGTGAGATAGATGATAAACATTGGTTTTGGGCCTCTAAGCATTTCTCAATTCCAGTTCATATGTTTAGAGTGGGGGTATGATAAATTTTGCTCCTCATAGTATACAATTTTTTTACATTCTAGATTACATGAGTTTATGTGGGATAGAGAATAGACATTGGTTTTGGGCCTCTGAGCAATTCTCATTTCTATTTAGATTTAGCATAGGGGGCAAGCATTTCCCTCCTCCATGATTACATGTATTCCATATTCATATTTAGTATAAGGGGCATCCATTTTAGGGATTCCTTCTTTCTCCAAGAACTATTTGGCTCTCCATCCACTTCCTTGGCCAAAAAGTGAGTTGGACCATTTTTTTAGCACACTTATCTCTATATAGGTAGGTTCAGGTACACATTTTATTTTCTTTCTTTTGCTCTAGTACTTCATTTCATTGCACCACTATAATAAAATGGGGAAAATATATATACCCTAAATTGGTCAAGAAACCATGCATATCATGTCTTTTCATAGTCCTTTCATAGGAGACTCTAACTGGAGAATATGATATTTATTCACATTTATCCATGTCCTTTATTTTATTCATTTTGGTCTTGTTCTATACTTAAGTCACCTTTTTTACTATTCCTAGTCATCCTGAGCCTTTCAAATAGTCATTCCACCTCAGCCAGGTTAGGTTTTATATCCTCTTTCCATCCCCCTAGGTCTCGAGACTATAGGATAGGAGTGCTAGGTTTGGACTATAGTGTCGATGCCATTAGTGTCTATTTCTAATGCTCTTATCTAGGGCCATTTTTAGTTCCAACTGATTAGTTTACTTTACTTAATTATTCTTATCCCCTTTCTTAGATTCATCCTTAAGTTTTCCAATGTTGGCTAAATGCAAATAAATCTCTCAAATTCAAAATAAAGAGTCTCATATATAAAGGAATTCAAAAGGCATTTTATATCTAGCACTTATTACTTTGGCACATTACATAATTAAAAAAGTAGTCAATATTATAGCTCAACATTCTGCATCACACATAGACTTGCATGCTTGATCAAGGAAGGGCCCAGGCAAAAGTCATTCTTTCATGTATCGTGTGTGCTGATTATGTACATTCCCTAAGGGAGAACTACATTAGATCTGAGACCCTAGCTTGAGGGTTAATATAGGCAGTGATCAGGACAACACGTGTTCTAGATCATGCAATCATTCTTCCCCTAACCCAATTTTTCCCCTTTTACTTTTGATGCATTTTTTGTTTACATGTGTGTAGTTTAATACAAGGGTTTGGAGATTAAAATAGACCTACAACAAGCTCTATTGACTTCCAACCTCCAAAATTTGGTATATAGGCTCACACTGACCCAACAAACAAAAACCAAAAATCCTAAATCCTTAGGATAATAGAGGTAGAGAGGGACTACAGCACTGATGCCACTCCTATCCACTTTTGGTGCTCTTGTCCAATCATAGAATGAAGGCTAGATCCAGATTCTAGACAGTGTTCTAGTCATGCATCTCTATTTCTAGATCTTGAATAATCTATTTTAGCCCATTTTTAGATAAGTTTATTTCTCTTACTCATGTAATTTACTTGATAAAAATCTATATTTTACCATATTAAACTAGATTTTCCCCTTATTCCAGACCCCTTATTATTTAGGAACTAAACACTAGATTCCTAAAAAGAATAAAATGCACACTTTATCTTTTTTTTGGTATGAAAAGATTTCTAGTCGAGTCATGTATACTTCTTCCTATAAATATCTATTAAGAAATGCACTCTTTATGTCTACTTAATGGACTTTCCAACCAAACTATGTAGCTAGATAAAAATCATTCTAATAGTTTTGGTATTAGCTATGGGAGAGAAGGTCTCCTCATAGTCAATGCCTTCCTTTAAGCACACCCCTTTACAACTATCATTTCTTTGTGCTTTTTGATATATCCATCTACTTTATACTTCAACTTGAAGATCCATTTGCATCCAATTTCCTTCTTCTTTGGTGGGAGGTCTACATGTAACCATATTTTATTTTTCATCAATGACTTATATTATGAATCCATGGCATCTTTTCAAAGTTTTGACTATAGGGCTTCGTAAAATTCAAAGTGTTTAATATGTTCAATAACTATAATTATTAAGCCTGAATTGACCTCTTCTCAAGCCATATTGCAAGTCCCTAGTCTAGTGGTAGATGTGTTTGGAACATCATCTAGTTTAGCATCTTGTAGTATACTTATATACCATTTAGGCATAATTTGAGTGGTTCTTATGGGTGGTGAAGTTGCAACATTGTTGTCATCATCATCATTGTATTCATCTAAGGGAAAAGCATCTTCTAATTTTAATATGGGAATGATTTGTTCACCAAATGAGCTTGTGGAAGGAGCCTCTGCTTATTTTTTCTAAAAAAAAACATCCCTGCTAGTATATATTTTATTAGTATTTGAATCCATTAGCCTATAAATGATTGCTTATTAATTATACCTCACAAAGATATACTTTTTTTATTTCATCTCAAGTTCATTTCTTTACTTTTTAGGAATGTGCATGCTTGATTTACATCCAAAAACTTTAGGATATGCAATAAATGGATTTAACCTTGACCATTATTCCTATGGTGTTACCCCATCAAGAGTTTTAGTGGGAACTCTATTAAGTAAATATACTATGATTTTAACTACCTCTACTCAAAAATATTTTAATAAGCCTAAATAATTGATCATAAATGACATAATTTCCATGATAGTATGATTTATCCACCCAACAACACCATTTTATTATGCCCTGTGTGGAGGTATCATTTGATAACAAATGACATTTTATTCTAAAATTGAATTTAAACTTATTACTTGTGTATTCCCCCTTGATTTAAGTGGAGGGTTTTTATTTTAAAATCAAACTTTATTTCAATAATAACTTTGAATTTATTGAAAGTTTCAAAGGCTTGATCCTTGGTTTTGAGACAATATACCCACATTTTCCATGATTAATCATCAACAAAGAGCATTAAGTATTTAAAGCCATCATGACTATGGATCATGGGTCTGAATAGATTGATATCCACCAAATCAAGTTTGGAAAGGGCCTCAAATATACTTTTCTAAAATGGAGCTCAATGTTATTTTCTAGATAAATAATTTAGACATTTATATTTACTCATTTTGAGAAATTGAAATCCTCTCACCATATTCAAAATGGCATTGTGTGTTAAGATATCCAAAACCCATGTGACCAAATATTTTTTGCCACAACTATGTAGATTTTGTATCCTTTAGAATAAGTGATTGATTATTTCATTCAACAAAGTCAAGTTGAAACATTTGGTTCACATTGGAAGCTCATGCAATAATTATCAATCTTTTAGATTTGTCTTAAATCAAACACATATTAATTTCACCTTTATAGTCAAAATCAATCTTCAAATTATGGTCCAAGAGTTGATTGAATGATAATATATTCTTGGTTAAACAAGGTATATGTAGTACATATAAAATTATAGAATTTTATGTTTCAAGAAGTAATGTTATTTTTCTAATCCCTTGGACATTATATGAAGTATCATCACCCAAAGAAACATGATTTTTTTGGGTGTGTATTGCAAAGTGAAGAACCAATTATTGTGTCTAGTCATATGTCAAATGGTACCCTAATAAACATACCAAATAATTTTTTTTGAAGTATAAGCCTCATGTAAGTTAGCAAAATATAAGAATTTTACATCTTCAGAGTTGTCTTCCTAATCAACCTTATTACCTTGTTACTTTTTTTTCTTTTGCCAATTTTCATTTTTTTGTCATTATGGTTTACTTTGATTTTCTGGGGATAATAGGTGGTTAGAGGGTTTTCAACCACTATAAGATCCCTTTTAGAATGTGTTATACCAAAAATATTTTAGATCATGTCCCTTATGCGCATACATGAGACATAATTTTTTGGGTTTATTCCTTGATTGACTCTATCGATTACTTTGCTTTGGGGATTACGTAGAAGACTTGAGGGGTTACTTCCCTTTCTATTAATTAGATGAAAATACATGTTCTTCATATTATTATTGAACATTTATAGACTCTTCTTCTTGTAACAAGTTGACCAAATTTTTAAATAAATATATATATAAATATATATATATATTTATAATTTTTGGATAGTCAGTCACAAAGATTTTTTATGAAGGTGGCAATGCTCTCAAGATAATTGGTACAAGAGAGTCATATATTACTATTTGTCCTGATGCTTGAATCAATGCTTTTAGGGTTAAAACATGTCTTATAAAATATTCTAATTTTTCACTTGATTTAAATTTTGGAGAATGAATTTGAATCTATAGGTGCAAAATTGTGCTTTCATTTTTGGACTCATAGATTGTTTGTAGATTATCCCAAGCTTCTTTAATTGTTGTGGCTTCATAGATATGTAGTTGAATCTCATATGATACCCTAAACATTATGATCAATTTTACCTTCTAGTTAGCTTTGTCAAACTTACATTGTTATCATTGTTAGTGGCATGTCAGGTGTATGCACCATTAACAACATGCTAAATTTCCTCATATTATATATATATATATATATATATATATATATATATATATATTATATATATTATATATATATATATAGTTTTCTAAGAAGAGTAATTATCACCTTTGAGTAGCTAAGAATCTGATAGAAAAAAATAATGATTTTTTGAAACCATGGTTAAGACTATAGTGGATGGAAAGGTTCCTTATAAATCTAGGTATTAAGGTCTCCCTCTATATATTCCTTCAAAATGATATACTAAACCTTTTTATATATGTACCCTTCTGATATACCTGTTGGTAAGTGGAAGAATCTCTTCCTTTTTATATACCTATAAATATGTGAAAGAGGCATTAACATACTAAAAAAGAATAGTTTGTGGTACCTAGACAATATTGAAATGGTTTTATCCAATCAATCACACCTTCTTAGATGGAATTCCTTATATGTGTGCATAACTTCCCTATATACTAGTAATTTCCACCTATTAGGGCTTATGCCTTTTTATTGAGGTGAAAGTGTAATAAAGGGATGTAAAATGAGTACAAGTGTCCTTATTTATCCTTAATGATTTATAGTAATGATGCCCATATGCCCTTGTTGCTACTATATTATATTATGTATGTAGTAACTCAAGAGTGATAACATAACCCATAAATGTGAGGCATAGGCATAACTTGCAGCAAACATTATGATTGAGCTTAAACACTTGTATTAATGTAATACAATATTTATTTATTTATCAAGTTTACAATGTTTAGTTGATATGGCAAGCTACAAATCAATACAATAAATAGACAATATAGAAAACAAATTGCACCCCCTAGTAAAATTAAATTTTTTACATTTTTTTGTTTTTGGGATCCTTGGCCTCTTTTCAATAAAAATTTTCCTCCATTTATTTAAATTTCTCCCTTCTTTTTTTTTAAAATATGACTTTTTCATCTACATGTATCTAGTTATGGCTAATTTTAGCCAAAATGTCACATTTAACAATGTTGTTAAAACTATCCCTAAAAGGAGGCTAGGTAAGATTGAACCCCAAATCTATATTTTAATAAAATTAACCTTTTACAAGTGGGATATAAGGTGAATTTATGAGTTATATAGATAAAATTATATAAAAATTGGAAATTTTTGCAAAAATAAAATTAAAATATAAAAAAAACCTAAATACCTCATATACAACTTTATTTATTTTCTTATTTTTGTATCTTCTTTTTTGAAGACCATAAATGGAAATTGGAGGATAAGTGATAGTTCATAATTGGTTAAAACTCACCAAAATCTATTTGGAGAGTGATTTGATGCCTTAAAACTAGATATTAATAGATTAAAGAAAAACCTAAATTCAGTGAGGCATCTAAGCTCATCTAAATCCTTGTGGAGATATGATCAACACCATTAAGGGAGAGAAGTGTTTGTATCTCACCATAATATTTATCAATTTTCCCAATTTTTTAATGAAACACCTAAATAATAATATCAACTACCAAAATTCCTTTGTGAAGCTTCAAAATGCCAAAACACCTACATGTGATGTCAGGTGATGATTCATCTAGTTGAACCTATAATACATGATTTCAATAGTTTGATCAATAGAAATATGCTATTAGTTCAATCTTAATTTAAGGGCCATCTCAAAAGCACACATCTAAATGGATTTATACTACCACCAAACTTGGGTAGTAACAATGTAGTTGTGGATAGGGGTTGGGCCTAGGAGGAGGAAAGAAGAACTATGGCTTATTTGTTTCTAAAATCTCTCTCTAGAACCATCATAATCCTCTTACTAATTTCCTACACCACTCATAGGTTTAGAGTTACTCCTACTCTGATACCAAATCTAAAGATTAATTATGATTGTAAATGTGTAAGAAAAATGTGTTTGATTCAAGACAAATCCAAAAGCTTAAGAATTATTTCATTAGATTCCAATGTGGACCAAATGTTTCAACTTCACTTTGTTCAACAAAAACATTGGGCACTTGTTTCTAAGGAGACGAACTTCACACAGTTGTGGCACATAATATTTGGTCACATGATACCAAATCTTGATAGAAAATCGTAATAGATTAATTTATTTATGGAATTATGAACATTAAAATAAGAAACTATGGCATAAATTATTATAATAATAGAATTTATTTATCACATCCACTTAAGGTAGATGAAAAGATAGAATATGATGGAAAATATGTATAATTAACATATTTCCCTAAACTACCCCTATGCGAAACATCTAAAAAAACCCACAAATAGTGGGATAGAGACAACTAAGATGGGAAGATCAAAATTACATTTTTATTATTAATCCACACAAGGTGAATTAAGTACCTAGTCTAGTCCTAATAGGACCAACTCATGATACTTTATGATATATTTTTTCATAACATTTTTTCATACTTTGTTACTATCATTTTGACCCCATTTGAGTCTCCTTCAATATTATCTCTTTGTCTACCTTCTATCCATAGTTTTTAGTTTCCTATATCTCACTTATCATCCTCATTGATTAGTTTATTTTGTAATTAAGTAGTCCTTATACTATATCATCTATCTAAATATATTTATATGTTTATCTTTTATCATTTTTACTATATCAGCCTAGTTTTTATGATACTATGTTATCTGGCATCTTCTATGTCAATCTAGCTGATACCATCAATTTGGAGTTTAGGGTTGATTTTTGATATTAAAGCTATATATATAGGGGTCATAATTCATTCTCAAAAGATATATAACATTCATACTCTTATCTTGCTCTTTCATTTCCTCCCTAAGTAGTATTTGGGTGAGTTATATATTTAGAACCTTATCTTGGAGGTTTTATCATGTGGTTTCATTGAAGTTCAATAGGAGAAATATTTAGATTTCCCAACTAGGGATATCTAAGTATTCATATTATCATTTGAGATATTCAACCTACAATATATATTGTAAAGGGACAATTGATCCAATGGGGGAGATTGAATCATCGATGGATCTACTCAAAGGTGAATATCTCTATCCCTATACTATTTATTTTACTTAGTATATTAGATATTATTTATTTCTATGTGGATGTATGTGTGTATCCTTGATTATGATTTTAATTTTACCAAATAATTTTATATTTGTATAGGGTTTCTTAGGATTTACATTTATCACCTTAGGTTTCATATAACCCTAGTTGATTGACCATTGTGCCTTACCTTCTATACAAACATTACCCATCATTTAATTTTACTTGCATCCTTACAAAAATTTACCCATTATTTAGCCTTAGTGAGAGTTATACCCCATGTCATAAGCTTAGGATTTGGAACAATTTACTCTTGATATTTGAGTCTATATTACCCTTTGCTATTTCTATGGATATTCTAGGTCCTTGTAAATTGGCCAATTATATGCAGGCTCTATTGATTTACCTTATCAAGTCCTAGTCTATTGAGAGAAAAAGGAAAACTATAATTCATCCTAGCCTATGATTACACCTTATACTAGATTAATCCATGAAAAATGTGCCTAAATATTTTGGAATATATAATTTTTCCTATTTGTAAACCATATTTTAGTGTGTTATTAGACACTTTTTGTGTGCACAAATCCAAAAAACTTATCTCCTTCACTTTGAAAACCTAGTTTCACTTTTAAAATTAGGTTAAGCTATAAAAATGGGGAAGAGTGATAGGTTGAACTCAAACCAACTAATACCCAATGAATTATTGAGTGTTTATTATGTATCTAATACTAAAATGAGGGGAATAAAACTACACATAGTTCTTTCTTTTAAGTGTACATTGTAATCATAAACTAATAATATGAACTCAACTTGTGATATATATTTTTACACTTAAAAATGAAATACTTGACTTAGCTTAGGTGAGTTATAATTTTTTAGGGCTTGATCCTTATGAATAATTTATTATTTGGTGTATTTATGGAAGTCCTTATCAATGTGTATATTTGTCTTCCTTATAAGTGTTATATACTTGCTAGATAGGGAATAGGCTTAGACCTACTATATATAAATAGACAAATCTTTGGGGTAACTTATCATGCCACTGACATGTGGAACGTAAAAACCAACCCATAAAGATAATTTAAATTTGGAAAATAATTGTTTCTTAAATCATAGATGAGTCTAGAAAAAGTGGATGACTATAGAAATATAGAGCCATCCATATGGACAAAGGTGTCAAAAAATATTAGAACATTGACATGATCTTCAAGAGATAGTCTGATGATGATAATAAGTATATTAGGCATAGACAAGAGAATTAATGTAGGTAACTAATCTCAAATTAATAGGTTTTATCCCATAGAAGGAAATCATATATGAGAGAAAGGTGTGAAAGATCCATACAAGTATGTACAAGTCATGTGAAATAGAGATAGGTCAATACTACCATTTTCAAGTGTCTAATAGCATATTTTAGTGTATATAATTGCAACCCTTTTATTTTAATATTGAAAATAAAATAATATTATAGAAAAAGGATAAATATTTGTACCATAGTGTGTAAGCAAACTTTGTCTATGGGGAAAATATCTAAGTGTGTAGCTTGATTTATGCAATCCTAAAATAAAACATGTAACCATTAATGTTTATATATAAAATGAAATATGAAATAAATTAGATTATTAAAAAAAATAAAATTCTAAGAAAAAGGAAGGAATACACATATAATTGGGTGAACCATGTTTCCAATTGAAGTGTTGGATATTATGCTTCCTTTTGAAGCATTAGATAATTGAGGGTGAACATGCCCCAATAGAGAATGGCATGGGTTGATTATGTTCTAGGGAAAGTTTCATTGTTTAATTCATGGGTTGGGAAGATAAATTCCCTAACCCTCATGAATAAGGAGCACTTATAGTCCATTTAAAAACATAAAACCTCAAATTTACTAATATTTTAACTAGTTTTTTATGGGGAGAGCCCAAACTAGGCTCATGTTAATTATTATTGAACCTAAAGATTAAAGGGTGGTATCCATTTTAGATTCACATAAACTGAATCAAGTATCGTATATGACCTTATAGATTCAAAATTTTGTCTTCATTACCATCAATGATAAATTGAAAAATAGATAAAAAAACTATAATAATGTGTGCATAATCAATGTACAAGGCCCATAAGTTGATCAACTATCCCAATTTGATATATAATTTCATAAAGTATATATGCCATTATGTTCCAAACTTCATATATCTAAAAAAAATTAATCATGTACTTGTAAAATGTATACATACACATTATATATACCCCTAAAATATGTTTAAATATATAAATATTTATCTTGTAATCTAAACCAAACTAATAGTCTACCCCAATTTAAACCCTTTAAATCATGTCATTTATCTCATAATTCTAAAATATCTATGTCTGCATGTTTGAATGTTTATGACAAGCCCACTATTATGCCCCCTTTTTAGGTGAGGAATGTAACCTAAAAATTACTCATCTCAAAAGAAAAAAGTTAAATATATCACATTCTATAAAAAGATGTAAACATTTAAAGTCATCAGATAACATGTGGAAAATATGCCATCATATTATAAACAAATAATTAAATCATATATGAAATATGTATCCTAAGCATAAAAATTTCATATCAATAAAAATATCATAATTAGGGATGTAATAGTAATCAAATAGGTATAAGCATTACATAATAAAATATACAAGAAGGTGCATGTTATAGATCATAGCACCACATATAAGTACAAAGGTGCATGATATGGATCATGACACTGTTAGCCAAAAATTAGCCACCATGAATGGGAGTCCTTCAAAACTTTGATGCATCTAAACTTAACTTTATTGATAGCCATTATGAAGGTAATGTGTTAGTTATTAGTGATCTAATATGATATGTATTTTTCATCCTTAGCATATTTCAATGTCATTTAGCATGGTCTAGTTTGTAGTTGAGTCAAGTCATGTTGTCTTGTCATCAAATGGTCATTCTTTATAGTCTTAATTTTTTGTTTAACATTGTTTAAGGTAATTTTGATAAGGTTAAGGTTAATTATGAAATAAATTTGCTAGAGAACTATGTTGAAGAAACAAGATTGTGACCCTTCTAGGACAATTATGGTCTAAAGCTAACCAAATTGACCAATGAACCAAGCTAATAAGTTGATTATATTATTTGTCAATAAATTTGGAAAGATTAAGGTATTTTTGACAAGTTTAAGGTATTTATCTACTTTATTATTATTGTATATTCAAATATTGAGATGATATTTTCTAGTTATAAGCTAATGTGAAGGTTTTCAAGGGTAATGGTACCTACATATTCATGTGTCAATACCTATGATAAGTTTTATAATGTGAAAGAGTTAGAAATTAAGTCAGAGAAGATAGTTTGAATTAGAAAGTGCAATCATTACTCTTGTAAATAGTTATAAATGAAAATTCTTGGCCAAGAAGAGAGATAAAATGTATTTCAAGGAGATATAAATACCAAGGCACATTGGAATGGATTTAACCAAGTTTAATAATTCTTTTAAAAGTCTTTTCAAACCAAAAATTACTCTAGATACTCCATCAAGCTCTTGGGAGGCTTATAATGGTCATCTCTAATTTTTTGGTATGGACAATAGAGAGAAAGTTAAAATGTGAGCTCTTGAAAAAAGATGGGGGAAATAATTCCATAATATTTCCATGAATTAGTATTTATTTTAATGGGTTATGATTTATGAATGATAGCTAATAAGTTAATTAGGTCTAAAACCCTAACTAAACCCTACAAACTAAATTTTGGGCATTTTTAGTTAAGTTTCTAGCTCGTTGTTGATGGATGAAGGTTTTAGAAGTCCTTAAAGGACCTATAAAATAATCTCAATTAATATCCAATCATATTCATGGTTTTTTAGGTCATAAATGATAATTATCTTTCAAGAATGTTGAGATTGTAGGTTTGAGCCTAGAGGGTTTTATGTCTCCATAAAGACCCAGGTCCATATGAGGCATTTGAAAAAAATTTAAATCCACCTAAAGAAATATTTTGTATCCTATAAAGTGATAAATAAGATTTTAAACTATAGTAAGGTCCAAGCTTGCATAGGTTTTCTATCATAAAGGTTCATCCTAAGAGGTTGCAAGCCTAGGTTCCAAGGTCTTTCACCACTTTCACTATAACCAAGTGCCCTGAGGGATTATATAACTGATTATATATTAAATAGGTGTGAAATATTATAAAATAATCCTAAAAAACCTCTTGAAACTATTCTATCCAAATGACCACTCATAATGACTTCAAGTACTGTAATAGTGGACTGTGTGCAGTGAGATGAGAACCTAAAGTAAGTTGAACAAGTCTGTTTGCATGACTAAAGGCATGTGAAAAAATCATGATCATGGAGATATTATTTAAATGGTTAAAATTTAATAAATATGACAATAAATAATATATCACATGTCCAAAAATATTAGACCTCAAGGCCTTACACTTAAGAAGGTCTAATGTGTAGCTACATGCCTGTTTAAGGCCTAATTGAAAAAGAGATTAGTTATGAAATGATTAAATGGGAATATGAGAATTTAAAAAATTTAATGAATAGAATTTTATAATTTTAAACCTCATTATCATCATGAAAATACTAGGTTAGTTTGAGAAGGCTCATTCTAGTGACCTAACACTATATAAGTCCAAATGTAGACATATAAGATGATGGCAATCAGTAGATGAGAGTTTTGGTACCAAGTGAGATGTGTATGTGTTAATTATAGGTTATTAATAACCTAAATAACCTTAAATAATTTTAAATTATTCTAAATTTCTAAAAGTATAGTTTAAGGGAGCTAGTTCCCAACTCATAGTCAGGCAGTCCACATCAATATGCACATGCTCGTCAAAAGAAGTTGAGGAGTAAGAGGATATATATGATGGAAAAATAGTTGTGGTATGTATTAAAGGATTAAATATAGGTTTTAAAACCATTTTTATACCATTAAAAAAACTAAAACTCTAATGAATAAGGCTTACACTCATGCTACAATCCAAGTAGACCTAATGGACACCTACATGCAGGTTTTGGGAGAATAAAGAAAATATGTGATCATTGCTTGAATCCATGAGATGAAAATAATGTAAATAAATTATTATATTAAAATAATAATCTCACAATGTTCTCATTGAATGAAAAAGTTGTTAGAGGCAGTGAAAAGCCTAAAAAGACAAATTATTCCTAATAGGCCTAGATGAGCATTAACATGCTTGTATATGAAGTTTGAATAAAACTAAATGTTTTAGGTGTTTTGGTAAATTTATGGGTTAATTATATGACTGATAGTTATTATAACAATCCCATGAATTTGGAAACATCTAGAAAGATAAAACTATGAGAAAAATCCCCGTTAGGGTTAAATGGACAGGACTATGTGTAAATCTCGGCATAAGTCTTAAGGTAGATTTCATTAGTTTTAGGAGTCAATATTTTCAATATATCACTATAAAATATCAAAAATTATGTGACATATACCTCATTGAGGTGTTTCTATCCCAAAAGAAGAACTCTCATCTCTTTTCCTTTCCAAATAATCCCTCTCGAACACACAATCAAGTTGCATTGCTCAGAAAGTTAACTTCTAACATGTGGGAAATTGAATGAGAAGATAAAATAGATAATAATATCATTTAATAATATTTTATGGTTTTTATTCTAAGTATTCTTGGCATTTTTTTTGGGTTAGGTCTCTTAACTCTATGAGCCATTCTTAAGACTCCAAGAACCCTTAAACCCTACTAAAACCCCCTAAAATGACCCCCATGGGAGAAATAAAATTTTAAAACACTCAAAATGGATTGTGATGACTTCAAAATAACTTGTATTAACTTCATTCCTCCCTATGCATATTAATAAGAAACTGGATGGCACACGTGAGCTGATAGTGTATGGAAAAGTGGTTTAGAATTACATTTGAGAGTCTATTTCTCAAGTTTCAAAGGTAATTGAGGTCCCAAACCATTTAAAAGGAAAATTTGAGCCAATATGGATATATTATGACCATTTTAATGACATTTTATATGTTTTCATAGTTATTAAATGAGTTATAAGTGGATAATTAAGGCTTTAAGCATAAAATATCTAAGTTGATAGGAAGTCAAGTTGAGAAACCTATTTGTAGGTATAAAAACATGAGAAAGACCCTTTAAAGTGTTTTAATAAGTCTCATAAACCCATATAATCATCTCTCAATAAAATTCATGGTGTTTGAAATAAGTCTCCAAATCTCAAACCAAGTCTATTAAGGTGATCTCATGATCTAGCTCAAGAAGACTAGTGGCAGACATTACAAAGGTAAAGTGAGGTCTAAAGTCTATAAAAACACCTTATGAGAAGTGAATAAACATATTTAAGGATCATTATGGTCATGAATAGAACCAAAAAATTAGTTCTCAAGACTACTTAGAATCCTCATGGAAAATAATCTCTCTCTCTCTCTCTCTCTCTCTCTCTCTCTCTCTCTCTCTCTCTCTCTCTCTCTCTCTCTCTCTCTCTCTCTCTCTCTCTCTCTCTCTCTCTCTCTCTCTCTCTCTCTCTCTCTCTCCTCTCTCTTTCTCTCTCTCTCTCTAAGGCATAACCAACTAAAAATGGATTTCGTTGAATGTTCAAAGCCTCATGAATTGAAATGACATCTTCATTAAAGCAAAAAGGTCTGATGGAGGTCTCATTTAACACACAAATAGAATGTCCTTTGGAATTTATGCCTTGATCATAAATATAGATTTTCAATAAGAGTCATGAAGTTCAACATTAATCTATCAATGAAGAAGAAACTATGTAAGAAGTATAACTTGGTATAAAAAATCCTCAACATGCCAAGTGTGAATTTTAGGATTTGTAACTACCCTCAATATGTATATGTATAACTCTTTGTAAATGATTTATATTCAATAAGTTTAAGTCTACCAAAGTAACCTCCTATACACTCCTCATGAAGAATCACATCAACACTTGTTTAAGAAGCTCAAGAGGTAAGATAAAAACACACCTTTTATAGGCTTGGTGTCAACTTCATTCTCCTTTATAACTGACTTTGATGATGAGAGTGTTATTATGAACTCATTCTATGCCCACATTCTCTCTTTCTCTCTCTCTCTCTCTCTATCTCATCTCTCTCTCTCTCTCTCTCTCTCTCTCTCTCTCTCTCTCTCTATTTATTATTGCTATAAGATAAACATTGAATGGCATTTTTGAAAGAGCCTCTATTAGTTACGATGAAACCCTGACTAAACTTGTACTTGAAAACCTATTGAAGAAATAAAGAAGACTTAATTTCCATGCTCATATGTTTTGTTATGTGTGAATTATGAAATTGTATTGATATTATCTAATGAATTTTTAATTTCCTAGCTTGTTGTCCATGTTTACTCACTATTATGTAGAAAAGACTATTATTGCATGCCATGATTAGTGTTCTACTTTGTATATGCATGATTTAAAAATGGAATTGAATCATTTTTACCTTCACAAGATCAAATGTTATCCTCCTAAGTAATGCAATGCACCCTTGAACCTCTCAATTAAATACTCTTGTGATAGTCATGTCAAGGTTGTAGGTTATGTGAAAGAGATAGATTCCTTACCTCAAATAGTGTCTATTAAATCAAGTAGAGGATTAATGTTATTGGTACATCATCTCATTTATTATTTAGAATAACACTCTTTTGCCTTTTCTTAGTAACTAAATAGTTTATTAGTATCTTGGGTGAAGCATCAAGAGAGCTAGCCCAAATATAGAGGTTCAATCCACGTAGTAGGTCACCCAAAGCCTAGGATTTTTCCTATCGTATATCTTAAGTGAGAGGACTCGAAACACCCTCTCAAGAGTGTTAATTTAAGCTATAACAAACACCACAATCTCAAAAAAAAATTCTATATGTATTTACTAATAATCACATAATGTCATGACCATGATACACACATGATCACATGAAATAACAATCGATATCACACAAGGAAATATTCAAATAAAGAGATAAAAAATGATACATTCAATCAATAAAAAGTCCAAAAATAATTCAAGAGCCAAATAAAAATAAATATAATGATGCTCTCAATTAATAAAAATTCACAAGAAGGTAATAACCACACAAATCATAATCTATGATTAGTCATTATGAAATTAAATAACAAAAAAAAAAGCATAGAAAAATTAAATATAGTCTACAAAATCAAATCCATGTCAAAGTCACAACATAGTAAAGTAACATATCCATGAAATGTAGAACTTAAAATAATATACACAAGATAAAGGCATGATTAAGAAATGAATATAGTTAAATATGATATATGTAATGGTCAAAGAAAGATATAACACATAATAATGTAATCTATGGAATGATAATTCCCCAACATTAACATAACCCCTGGGTATATGATTGTCTTACATTTGTACATCCATGTATCATATATAACCTCTGTGTCTTACATCTCAATTGAATATATCCTTAAATGAATGTGAATATGAAAAGGATATATAAGATACCAAACATGTGATAAATATTTTTGACCAATTTTGACCCCAAGTCAAAATGGGTCAACTCCTATAGGTTGAAACTTTTTCATAGGGCTCTCTAAGATTTTATATAGTTACTTTGGTCTTGTAGTGGTCTTTTAATGGTCAAATAAGTCCTTGATTAACATTTTTTAAGGTTTGATCTCTTTATGTACTCATGTAGTCCCAAGGTCAATCATGAGATAATGTTGTTGTCATGTGCATTAAAGGTCATAACATTGTGATGAGTCATAATATGAGTTTTGTCATATGTTCAAGTTCATCTAGTCATGCACTAATTTCCTACTATGTTTGATATGCATCCCAAAGTCTATTAAGGCATTCTAGGCCAAATTTGAGGAATAGTATGTAATTTTCAAAATGAAAAACATTACAAGAGTTTTTATAGTATGTATGATGTTAGATAATGGTTAGAGGATGGTCAGAGTCTGATAAACTTGTAGTCTAATGCCCAAAGATATAGAACCATTAAAAAGGAGAAATTTTAAGTCACTTGTATGGTGAAGAGGATCTATATTCAGGTGAAAATGTGTGTAAAAGTGTCTTTTCAACTTGTCCACATAGAAAATGAGCTCACATAGGTGTTTAGAGGTCAACTAATGTAGAAAAATAGTCAATAACCTAGTCGAACTCTTCATAAGCTAAGGAAGGACATAAGTTTTTACTTGTTCCATAAACATACAAAAGAGTTGGGTAAAATTATACTACGCATAATAATTAACCCTCATGATCTTAGGATTCATGGAAATATTTTAGGATTTGAGGGGTTGAGCTATATGAACCATCGTTAACAAGATAGCCAGTCAAAAATAGCTAGTAAACCCCATAGGATCATGTTTTGCACCATTTTCATGTAGTCTATAACTATTTGAAGCATGAGGATGAAAAATAATTCCATGATTTTTTCCAATAGGTTCACACGTGTGAACTTTCATGAGATGAAGAGAATCCTCTAAGAAGGATATGTCACAGCTTGCATTTTAAAGTTTTTGGGGAGTTAACAAATATTAATGCATATAATGTATGGTTTGATGTTTTAACCATTATCCCATGCTACTCAAATCTCTCTTACTTTATTGGTCATTTTTTACCAATCCACTAATGGAATTCATGTTCCATGTTTAAAGACTATGTTTGGATATTGCATGTAAGATGGTTTTAAAAGAGTTTTTGTCTTGAATTATCTAAGGTGCATGAGGATCAATATATCACAAAAAAAATTAATTATTCAATGTAGAGATGTTATGAGGTCTCAAAATATCAATCTTTCACCATATGAATGCCTAAACCATGAGAAATGTAGACCTACAAGTCTACAGACCTGTAGGCCTACATTTTATGAGAAATTATGTGAAATGTGCATCAAATCTTGATTTTGAAAACCTAAATTTTGAGGGGGATGTGATGTATATATGATATAATAGGTCTAATATCATGGATAAGTGTGATTTCAAGAATTAAATTCAAGAATACAAATAGATCTACATGCATGGCTACGGTTGTTTATCATGAATAGTTAAACAACGAAAGTGCCAATAAACTGCATAGATCTAGGTTGATTGTGAAGGAACCATCATGAAGTTAAACCATGTATCAAGATCTCAATAATCTAGTTTAAAAATTCTAGGTTTCAAAACATAACACTCCAATCACTCAATCAACACCTACAACCATCTCTTGAGTAGGCAAAAGACACATGTATGGTCATTTGGAAGATATAAGATCATTGAAAAGATGGTAGAGGTTAAGAAATTGGATAAATAACTCTCAATATTATGATAAATTTCATTGAAGCTCCTAGTTAATTTTGAAGAGATATATAAACTTTAAATGTAGTTAGACTTAAATGACTACCTACAGGTTTGCTCAGGCATCTCAAGTGGTTTTCAAACTTGAGAAAAGATGTAATGTAGAATATTGGGTTTGAAGATTAGATGTATATACAAGTAAAAAATTTTATTTGAGGTCCAAGAGACCTAAATATAGGTCATAGGGAGGATGATCAAATAAGGCTTACTTCAGCACCTGTAGAAATCAATATGACACCTATAGGCCTACCTAATTAATCTAGTGAAGGATGCTTGCTTGTTTCTGAAATACAAGGTGATTTGAGGGAAAGGAATTCATATGAGAATGTTTATAATAATATAATATGACTTCATATAGTCTTCACAATCAATGAAAAAGATGGCAAAACTTATAAGTCTCTTTAGGCCTATAGACCCTGAGACCAAACACACATGCCTATACATATCATTGTGAGAAAAGTGGCTTGTTGGGGGTAAAATTAGATTATAAATAAATTTTATAAGTTTAAAATTTTGGAAATATACCCTAGAATATCATCCATAATCAAATCAAGACAAGAAAAGTGATAATTTGGCTTATGAGACCTCCTCGAACTCTTTTAGGTGTAGGACTATAGTTCAAACTAGACTTTCTCTTTCTTGGTGTGACATTGACCTTGTACATGGTTTATATTTGTTTTCATTAATGGTGAATGGGTCATCACACTTCAATATCCTGGCATTATATGTTGGTTTGGGTCTCCAACCTTTATGAACAAAGGTTGAGATTGTAAAACACTCTTCAATGGCATTGTAGTTTCTTGTGCTTAAAACTAGAAGATATATTCCATGGGAAACTGATCACTTATTAATATTTGAGGAAATTTTTTTACTTAAATTTATTTTAATTGGTTCAAAATTTGAGGCCCCAGGGTTTATGACCAATCGTTAAGAACTCAAACCACTTTCAACCCTCCTAAAACCCTATTAAGGACATAATGAGATAAAATGGCCTCCAAAATGCATTAAATTACTTTAGTTTCTCCTAATATCTCTTTTACATAATTATTCACTCTAAGGAGGTCCTCACCATGACACTTTTTTGTAACTACACCTATACAGATGCAATAAATGTTGTACTTTTATGATTTTTTTGGCTTAAAATAGGGTTATTGAGTAGATGAATAAATGAAAACCATTAAGAGAGATTATTTGGGTTGTATTAAATATTTTAAATTATAAATATTTGTACAGGACACCCTAAAAGTGTTCCTACATGTTTGGTTGTTGAAGGCAATGTGAAAAAGGCTTGAGAAAAGCTAGTTTCTTGGACCATTTCATGGTTCTCATATCTACACAAGGTATAAAAAGCCCAAAATTGACATGGATCATGTTCATAGGCTATGAAAATTTAATCAAACATTTTTTGGTGGTTTCTCATATGTGTGAATAATCTATATCAAATTCTCAATTTCTAGTCTTAAAGGGCTAATGGAGACCTAATTAGAGAGATAAAACAATAGAAAAAGTACACTTGTACTTGCTTTCAAGTCATGAAAATTGTCATGGAGATTTAAGGGGATACTAGGTACTAAAAAATACACTTATTTTTTAAATATAATCTATACATCTTTACACAAGGAGCTTTATGTGTTTTTAGGGCGACAAGGATTTAAGGGCTAATGAGAGCTTAAGGTGAAAAATGAGGTCTTGGTGAGTGCTTGAGGCTTTAAAAGGAGATTTCCTAGGTATAATAAGGTATTAATATTAATTTCATGGATAAATATTTCTTTGGTGAAGATGAAGTCATGTTTTGAATTACTCAAACAAAGAGAGGCATAGTAGATAAAGGGGTTTCAAGATACCTAAGGAGTTGTGTAATGATTTTCACTAAAATTCAATTATAAAAGAGTTTAAAAATTCATTATAGGTGTTAAATAGGAAGTTTTAAATCAATTTATGGTGATTTGATGATGAATAATACCACTTGTCACTCTTCAAACCAAGAGAAGGGTAGTTTTGAAGAGGAAGATCAAGGTGTCAAGTCAAGTTTGAAACTCCTACACCATTTTAGAGATGAAGCATCTTCAGAAGAAAAACACGTCCTTGGAAATATATTGGGAATGTTCCATAAATATTTTATTATTTTTAACTCTTGTTAGACACTTGGTAATCTCCCTCCTTTATGCCTTTCTCTCTTCCTCATTCTCTATATATGCTACCTCTTTTGGCATTCTAAGACATCCACATTTTGGTATGGTGAATCTCTACTGAGTTAAACATTGATTTGCCTTTGGAATAAAGATTAAAACTAGTTTTAGCTTTCTCAAGTCTTGCATAAGTATATGAACTAGTTTTATTGATTGACAAGTGATAGTTTTCCTTCCTTGCATTCATCTATCTCTTCTATGTTATGTGTCATAAATCTACTTTATAACAGGTCATATGATGTGTAAATTGTTAATTTATCTAATTTTAAGTGTAAATAATACTCTTAGTTCCAATTATCAGGCCTATTAGTCATCTCCCTTTAAGAATACATTGCATTCTACCTTCATATTGAAACACTTTTTTTAGAAGAACCCTTTGATTTTGAGATCAACTTTGTAATTACTTTCCTTAGTGCAAGTTCAAGCAAGTTGTGGAGTTTATCTTGGTGCATCACCTCCATTATAGTAGTTTTAATCTCTTCCTATCCATTTTCATTCAAATCATGTATTTTAGTGGTTAGTGTTAGGTGTTATACATGGGAGCTAGCCCATAATATAGATATTTACCTCTTATAATTGTTACTTAAAACATATGAGGTGTTTCAATGTTATTAAAAATTTGAGGAGGCTAGATTAGCCCTTCTTAGGGTGAAAATTTGGGCTATAATAGTTTTGACATGCCTAGTAGGACCTTATGGTTAAATAAATTATCCAATGTAGATATTGATCTTGACAAATTTGAAGTTGTAAAGATTCCTTCATGCAGTATTTGATGAATCCAATAATTATTGGATCTCGGTTACATATTAGTGCCTAAATTTCATGCCTATGGTAATAAAAATATCTTCTACTAAAGGCATTCATTTTTAATTTTTAGATATGCCTTAATATTTTGTTAGATTAAAGAGGTTTTCTAATACTCATCCATATTAAAAAAAATATTTTGTTGCTCACATACCTATTAGGAGACTCTTGTTGGGCCCAATTTTCAAGATGGTAGCACCAAGGAACCTACCCTTTATTTCCTTAAATTTCCATAGTCCTCTATAACTTGATCAATATGATGACATTCTTATGTTAGCCCTCAAAAGTGTGCCTTTTTATACCAGATAATCTACCATTACTCCTATTGAAAACATAAGGAATATTGTCAATTTTTACAACATACATAACATACTGAAGAGAATGTTAATATCAATTTGTTGATTGTTTATTTAAATTGAAAGTACCTTGATTGGTATGGTACTTTGGCTCCCAATTCTATCACTACATGGGAGTAATTGGGTGACTCTTTAAGGAGGAAATTTGAAGACAAATCTAACCACTTGTCTTTGACCAGACAAGTAATTACCATAAGGAGAATACATCAAGAGGCCATAAAAGACTTCAATAAAAGATTAAAAAATACATGGGATAGGATCCCAATCTTGGTAAGGTCTAATTCACATCATTATTTTCTTTATTATCTCAAGGTTTTCAATAGTGACATGTCCATGATGATTCAATTTATGGGAGGAGATACATTAACTAATGCCTATGAGATTGCTATAAGGGATGAAAATTACCTTATCTAGGATAGGAAGATAGATCCTAAATTCCTTATGACTTTTTTTCCTGATGTACAAACTCTTATGCCCACTATGACTCTAATCCCCACACCGAAGCATAAGCAAGTTACCTCTAATCAACCAAACAAGTCAATGATACATGTCTAATAAAGGCTCTTAGAGATGAGAATTAAAATCTTAAGAGGAAACACCAACAACAAAAATGGAGGTATTTTCAAGGCTATTTTCAACCATATCATCCCTACCAATCTTATCAAGCTCTTAGACCACCTTTTCAAGGCCACTTTCAAGGACAAAGGTAGTTAACTCATGTAAAGCAATATGATGGTTAAAATCAGAATGCTTCTTGTATTTCAAAAGCTCTTGTGCCTATCCAAAATAACCTTGTATAAGATAATTAATAGTATCTTTCATGGGACCAACCTCATGACTCATCTACCTATGCAAATGAGAGATTCAATCAAGCTTATATGGCACAATGGGGAATAATGTCTTCTATAACTCAAGAAGAGATGACTAGTAGAGGATAAATCAATGGAGAGTGTTGAGTTTTTGTTCTTAATAATTTTTTGGATGCTGAAGTGTAACCCCAATGATCTAGTGCATTAGATCTTCATGTAATATTTTGGTCTTGTGTACTCACCCAAAGAACACATTAGGAGATTGGTTCCCATGGGTTATGTTACATAGTAACATAATAATCATATTCTTTGGGTTAAATATTATATTTGATTAGAAGTTAATATGCAAAGAGATATACTACTTTGATCCTAGTATCATTACACTCAAAAAACATAATCACATAAAGAAATGCCATGAATTTTAGAGATGTTATTTATAAAAAAGTAAAGGTTGCATAGATATCATATCAAGTTCCAACTATAAGTACTCAACTCAAAACCCACCATAGATGCATAACTATCAATAATAGGAAATTAAACATTAGAAATGACTATAATAACCATAAAATATATATTATGTTTCAACATAATGAAATCCAAAAATACGTCACTCATAATGCTTTCATACAGGGGTATTTATACTTGTTTATCCCTGACCAAGTAGTTACAACATAAATGACATGAGTAAATGGCCAACAAACTCTCTATGAACTAAGAGTCATGGTGGGACTCAAGCATTTTCACCCCATATATACTCATTCTATGCTAGATACTTGTTGCTATGTGTTTATCTCCTTCTGGGCTGATGAATAACTCCTGATGGATAAGGTCTAGGTGACCCTTGAGAATCATTCCTTAACTATCTCCCATTTTCCATATACTCCCCAAGTCTTTCATTGTTTTTACAATTCCTATTCTCTCAGGTTCCTCATGGTTAATTATCCTCTTTGAATGGGTCCTCTCATGTTGGTTCCTTCGTACCCTTATTCTTTTATTCCCCACTACTTCTGTGCCATGATGCTTCAACACCAGTCTAGTTCCATGTCATAATATTTTTGCGCTATGATCCTTTTGTGCCATGTCTATTCCATACAAAAATAATAAAAAACTTAGATAAAATTTGGGGTTCAACATCAACCCACATTATGATCTTAGTCCATCCCAAACTAAGTCTTGGTGGTGGTCTTTGCCAAAAATTCAGGCCCTATCTATTTGATCTGCTTCTTAACATTATCCCAATGTGACAATGTGTTAAGCAACTTTGTAGTTATTTATTTAATGGTCACTTTATACTTCCTCATATCCTTATTTTGGTCAAAAGTCTTGTTGGCCTTTTTGACCAATTTATCCAAGGACATGTTAGCATCCTTCTAGCCTTGTTCTAATGTTGAGACTTCACCAATAACCTATCCTTGGAGGGATATAAAACTATCATTCAATTACTAAAAATGTGCATTTATTTTCTCCTCCATTATTTATAAATCTTTGAATGCCTTTTCACACTCTATGTGATCCCTTATTAAGAGTGCAACATAAACCATTTTCTACCTCTAGGTTTCCTTTGCATGAAGTCAAGCCTCTAAGACTTTATTTGGTTGCACCAATCTTTGAAAAATCATGTCTAATATGGGGAAGACTTCCCCAACTCTTTCAAGGGCACACTTGCATACTTAAACCACCTCAATGAATTGCTCTGCTAGTTCTAGTTCCTCATTTCATGGTGTAGGATATTCTTTGTAGTGCTTCAATAGGAGATTCACCAAGGTCTCTAGTTTATCTATGGCATACCCATTGAGAGGCACTTCATCCACTAGTGTTGGATCTTGGCCTAAAATATATTTGCATAAATTCAAAATTTTAACCTTGGCCTCCATGGCCTCCTTTACTTATTGTTTCAAAATAGCCACTTCTTATATGAGTGCTTTTTGGGTAGTAACTTCTTTCTCATACATACCCACCACTTAGGCATGTTTATTTTATACATCACCTACATTAGAGTAAGATAATATATTCCAGCTCATGAATTCAAGATCCATATTAAAAAATTCCACACTAGATTTCAAAGGGGTGATCTTTTAGGGATCAACCCATAGTGGATTTGGTAGTGTTAGAGCATTAGGACCTAAGAGGAGGATTTCTTAAGGGAGCTTAAAATGGCACTCCTCATTATACATGTTTAAAAGGAAGAACATATATCACCTCATATCCAAGGTTAAATCTTGGGGAAGGAAGTGTGGTCATAAGTATAACATCTTATCAGGGATGCCCATTTGATATTAGATGCACAAATTGATGGATGCATTAATGGAAATTTATTCCTCAAACTTGACAAGCTCCTTTCCTTTGTTTGGGTTGTGCTCCAATATCTTGACCTCTATATCCATAGCTAAATAAGTGATACTTATTACCATTATACTCATCTATTTATCATCAACACTCCCCTCTCTGCTATATAAACCACCAATGTCCAATGGCAAGTCTTAAAAGGTGGCCTCCTCCTCTCATGTCGAGGAGGGTGTATTTTTGGAATCAGAGTATGAATCTTCCTTTTGGAATACAAATTATTCTTGCTCATGCTCTTGATATAACACTATTTATGGTTTAAACCCTAATGGAAAATATACCTATGAAGTTTTTAGAGGTGAAAGTGGGGGTGGAGGAACTTGCAGGGGAGAAGGTGGAGGTGAAGGGATATATGGAGGTCAAACTTTGGGTGGAGAAGGTTGAGGAGGAGAATGTTAGGGAGGATAAGGTCAAGAAAGAGAAGGTCAAAGAGGTGAAGGGATAGGTTTTGGAGCTTGGATAGTCCTCTAACATTCTTGAGGAACCTATTATGAACTTATACTGGCATTGTGCCTACACCACTTCTTCTTCGTTAGAGGAGGTGATGGTGGGAGCTTTTCCTGTGTATACTTTACACCCTTTGAACTCTTATGCATGGGCTGCATCATGTATAACATATTATGCACATATTCTCCCATTATTATTAACTTGATCTTGATGCCTATTTCATTAGTCTCCTTATTCTCCCTATAGGCCTTCTTGCCTAGATAGACATACATCTTTTGGAAGGTGTGAATCTCCAAGTCAATTTTTTCTACGTCTAAGGTAATAGGCTATGTATTGTAAATGTGGTTCATTGAGTCGATGAAGTAACATACTAGAAAATCATAAGGTAAATTTAGCCATGCAAATATTTCTTTGGAAGGGACCATTTTGATGCATGTAAGATAAAAGTGCTACTTCATAGTGAACTAAGCTTACTCACCAATTAGGGTGGATAAATCTTTTGGAATGCACCATTCATTCTCAATTGCATCCTTCATCTCATAAAACCAAGACTTAATTTTTATTTTTTAGGAGGGGGTGATATGCCTTGGGCATGTAAATGCATTATATAATTAGTAGGGGACTTGTTCTTGGGTGGGTATGCCCACTTTAACACTCTTGAGGTGTACTTGAGTATACCTATCTCATCAAACACCATCAATAGTAAAAATACTCCCCATGGAAACCTATGACCCAATATCTAATGGGTATTCTCTACATCCTCAATGATTTTGTGGCTAAAGTACATATCCCAATTATACTTCAAAACCTTAATAACTTGGTGGGTGATTTAGAGGTGGGTCATGTCTACCTTTTTCTAATGATTGGTGCCACTAATTTTGGTCATTATAATACACACTATAACCCATAGGGCAGGTTCCTATAAGTTCTTTATGTACATGGCATGACTTTTTTTTTGGTACATCAACATTGTATCTATCTTTTTGATCTCATTGGAGTCTCTCGAGTCAAATTCTACATCCAACCCCAAACATTGAATCTCCAACACCCTACTTATCCTCTTGAGTATGATCTTCATGTTGCTCCCAGTGAAGTAGAGGTAGTCCTGATAGATTCACAAGAGTAATAACTTGATTGCCTCCATGGGTTTTCCAAAGTAAAGAAGATTGAATAATTAAAACAACTCCAAAATATCCAAAGTGTTGAATATTTTGAGTTCATACACTAATTGGCTCTTGGTGTTCTAGTGCTCAACTCAATAGTCATTTTACAATTTGAACTCATTCCCAAGTTGATGGTGGTTGTAATCAAATATGTTGAAAGTGGGTACCTTAGAGACCCAATTCTTCATGTGTAGCACCGTCTCTAAGTACTTCATTTCTTTAATCATCAATGGTATGGGTGAAGCTGATTGTGTTTTCTTTGCCTAACATGCCATACTACCTTCTTCTCTTTCCACATGTTATGCCTATTCTTTAGGTGTTTATTTTATGATTAATACTTATTCTCCCCTAATTATTTCCTCTTCCTCTATTATTGATAAAAATGGATTAGTTATTAAGTCCTTATTCTTAGTTCACATCACCCTTTAAGGATCACAAAGGTTGAGGCATGACTGTCTAACATTCCCAAAGGAATACATGATTGTTGTGTTGATTATTTTAGCTTTCCATGCTTCATTTCCCTCTAATGGTAGATTTATACCCCTATAACCTATAACTAAAAGTCTTTCTTATTGTGATCATGTCTCAGAGTTTACCTTGTTTATAGATTGTGTAACTTGATGCTCAGCTTTAACATTTTATAGACTTGTGATTGATCTATAATCACTTTGGTTTTCATCACTCTTGACTCTATTATTTATTTTCTCTTAGATTTTTAATCTCAAATGGAAGCAAGGTAAAATGTGAAAATGAGCTCCCTTGTCTTTTTATAGGCTTGATGAGGTTAACCCAAATTTACTACCCCCTCTCCATTCTTCCATCACTTCTCATCATAAATGCATTTTTAATGGCTGCCATTCTTTAATCATTGCTTCTCTTCATAAATGTATTTAATGGTATTATCTTATCATGTCATTGACACATTTCTCACAACCACTATTTTTTCACATTTATGACACATCCCATCATGTGCCTTTCTTTGAAGTGGAAGACAACCGTGTCCCATGATTTTCTTTGGAGTGGGAAATAGTTGTTTTATTTATTTTGAATTTTTAAACTATTTGGAGAGAAGACCCTATCCTTGGACTATGTAGTTTGTGTGCCTTGAATAACTTGCATGGCCTAAGTAAATTTTTCACCTTAAGTAACTTGCATTCTTTAATTAACTTGCACACTTATCTTTAATCATGAATTTAGATACCTTTTATCCCACACTAAAATTATGTCAAGGTCCTCCATGAAAAATACAAGTACAACATGAAGCTAATCTATATTAAATAATTTTTTTCACAACAAAGGCAACATTTTTATTGAAAATTGGAAATCCTACACTAATGGCATAATCCTTATTATTACAAAATGTTTAATTATTCATAGGTGAAATACAGTCAGAACCAACTTCCATTGTAATGCCCAAGAAGGAATTGGCCATCCAAATTTTATAATCAATAATTAATAGTAGGTTAAATGCTATGAATTAAAAATGGGGCATCCCAATGAATTTCAAGTTTCTTAGAATGGCATGTAAAGTTGGAGTCTATAGCAAGACTTTCATCTGAAGGGTAAATGTTTTATGCTTGATGTGTTGATCATGCCATGCCTTTTGTTTGCACTTCTCCACATCTTGACTCCAATGATCAAGGAAATGGGATTCATATAGATGTAACAAGGTATATAAGCATGCATTCAAGGATGACTCCTCATCCAATTATCCAACATGCATAATATGAATGGATGGTACCAAGAACTCAACTGGTAAGACTACCTCTTTGCCATATACCAAATTAAATGGTGTGTTCTTGTTTAGGTGCTTATAGGTTGTTTGATAACCCCATAGTACCATAGACACTCTATCATCCTAATTAGTTTAGCCAATATTATAAATTTTCATTAGTGTTGTGCTTAAGATTTTATTGAAGGCCTCAATAGTTACACTAGCTTGTGGATGATATGATGTTGTTTTGTGATGAGTAGTCATGAACTTAGAAAGTAAGATGAAAATAATTTCATTTAGGAAATGGGTGTCATGATCACTTGTAAAACTTAGTGGGAATCCAAACTGAGCTATGATATGTTACTAGATGAAGTGTGTAGTAGTTACAATAGTACAATCCATTATTGGTGCAACTTCAATCTAGTGCATAAGATAATAAGTGGATGTGATGATATACCTAGAAGCTATTCATCATCTAGCTAGAATGATGGGGCCAATAAAATAAATGGCCCATTTTTCAAATGGTTCTTAAAAGAGAATTGGACATAGAGGCATGGCATTTCAATGATTTGGTTTTCCTATGCACTGATAAATGTCACACTATCTAACATATAGCTTAGCATCTTGAAAAAGGGTAGGCCACCATAATCCAACCAGTAAAAATTTGTAGGTTGTATCCTCTCTAGCATAATGTCCACCTGTAATTCCTTCATGAACTTCTTGGAGTTCCTCAAAACATTCATGTTTCATGACATAGTTATGAATAATTTCATCATGACCAAGCTTGTAAATGTCCCCTCCTATGAGTTTAAAGGGTGTGGTATAGACTAAAAGTTATTTATTACCCTACAGAGTTAGATATTCAGGCACTGATATAGTAGTTAGAAAGGCTTCAATATCTTCTAAATCCTTAGGTACATAAGTAAAAAAAGAGAGTGGAAAATTAGGCAAGTCATCTTCAATATCACATGGTGGTTCTTCAGAATGAATTTAAGAGAGGTGATCAGGGCCACAATTAGCTTTCCCTAGTTTGATCATGATATAAAATTGAAACTCTTGAAATAACACTATCTAGTGGAAAATTCATCCATGTAATATAGGTTTATTTAATAGATACTTTAAATATTCATGATTTGTATAGAATATAAAGGGAGTTTCCAACAAGTATTATTAAAATTTATGTAGAGCATAGACCATTGATAATGTTTCATACTCCATGGTGGTGTAATTTTGCTCAGTTGGAGTAAGTTTCACACTATCAAAGTAGATAGGGTG
This sequence comes from Torreya grandis, assembly GCA_037957365.1. NCBI lineage: Eukaryota > Viridiplantae > Streptophyta > Pinopsida > Cupressales > Taxaceae > Torreya > Torreya grandis. Next base: position 3,112,268 of record JARHVA010000893.1, read on the forward strand.
ATCAAGGTGACCTTCATTTAGTTTAAATGGGTCCGTAGTAAGTGTGGTTTGTGTTATAACTAGTGTCATTAAAAACTCATGTGCCATAGTATATAAGGACTCCAAGTGATTTAATAGAGGGTAAAGTGTGTTGGAACCTTCAGATTCTTCTACCTGAAACACTAAATTATTTTTTTAGACATATCGCTTTACATATATCTTATTTAAGGACTAGTTCTGTCATGGGAACAAGTTGTGCAGATAGTTCATTGAAGAGAACTAAACCTTATTCTAGGACATTATGGATATGTCTCAAGTGATCTTCAATGGGACTAGGGTCACCAATAAATGCTTCACGTATATCCTAGAGAGTGAGGCACAAATCCATCCTTGGATAGAAATAAGATAGTGTTGATTTCATGTTTTCCTTTAATAAATTCCAAAACTAGGTACCCATATGTCATTCTTCATGAACATATCATGCTCATGCCCAGGTTCATAAAGTTTTATATAATGCATGTACCCATGAGTAATCTATTAAATAAGACTCTTCAACTCTCCATATTAACTCATAGGCCTTGATATGAGGTTCAAGTGTTTATACTCTACTATAGCTGATTATTCCCCTAACATGATTATCATGATGGAAATGGTGATGCAAATTAGAGCATACTTGATCCAACTAAAGAATTCACTCATGATGGGTTCACCACCATATTTTAGTTATACCATCAAAGAGGTGAACCAAGGATAAAATATGATCATTGTTAGAGTGATAACATTCTTTAAGGTACTGGACAAAGTCACAAACTTCTATTTGTCTATAAAACTAAAGGACTGCATTAAGTCTTTCTAAGGGTGCATCTACCAAGGTTCCCACATGACTTGTTTGGTAAGGAGGAAAATAAACCTATGGCACTTATGATACTAACATATATCATTCTCCCAACTACCAATGACATTACACACTCTTCCAATGAGGTCTTAGTCACTGTGCACCCAATAATTACAAGCATTACTTATAGTATCAAAAAGGGACTGAGTGTTCATCCATTAGAGGATGCCATTAGGATTATGATCATGTTACTCATCATATTTGTTAGTGATATTATATATGTGATTAATATATTCATCCAAATTAATAGGTTATACATATGGAGGCCCGTGTGTTTGATCTAGAGGAATAATAATGCACTAATCAACATTCTCAAAACTGATGTAGCACTTTTTAAAACTTAAGTCTAAGTTGTTTTCATAAAAATAGGGTAAACTTAATAGAGTTGGGAAGTCATCATCCTCAGATAATCTAAGAACTTCGAATTTAGCTTTTAAAGGTACTCCAAGTATGTCAACCATTTCATTCTTAAGGATACCAATTGGTAGAGCATGAGTTTTATTAGCCATGAACAATATGTGTGATGAAGGTTGTAATGTTGGACTAGCCATTTTATATTAGGCATCCTTAGTGAGAATGTTAACTTTAGTGATAGTTTCAACTAAGATGTCCCAAATTACCCAACCATCAATGGCAACATTCACTAATATTTTTTTATCCTCTAGAGGGCTAAGAGTAACAAGTGTATCTTGCTGATGAGCATGATTTAAATGATGATCCTCAATTTTTCAAGTTATTGAGGTGGAGCATTAGTTGGTACTTGTACCTGATTCTTAAGCCAAATGTTTAGTTATGGGATAATGTCTTCATCTATAATATGCTTTTAAAGCTCATAAAAATCATCTCTCACCACATTTTTAAGATCTACTACCATCTACATATCAGCATGTTGTATTGCTTCTTGGTCCTTAAGAAATTAGATTTATCCTTGTAGTTATCATACAATTGTCATAGTGTCTTGGAGCACATCTTTATGTTATTAGGCATCAAGATACTTCCTCACCTGAGGCTCTTCACATTGTACCTTCTCAATAGGAGTATATATAAATTAATATTTTCCTTTGCTACACATAGTGATATTCAATTATTGATAAGTTAGGGTGATATAATGTGCATTATAGTGTGGTTTCTCAATGTGAATCATACCTGAACCCTTTTCATTTCTCTCCTTATTGATGCCCTTGTACAAGTTAGGACATTCTTCCAACCAATGGTCTTTTTTACAAAAAGTACATTAGGGTAAACTACACAATCCCTTTAATAGTGGTTCAGGGATCCACACTTATAACATGTTTTTAGGGGAAAATGACCACCTCCTCATCCTCATCCTCTACCTTGACCAAAATAGCCACTATTATCTTGATTATTGTCTATGCAAGTTTGGTGCATACTACATGTGCATGATTCATGGATATCACTAATCAACCGATAATCACTTGTGTCATGTGTGTAGGCATTGCATATTTTACAATAGTAAAACATCTTAGAATGTGTATCTCACTACAAAATAAGATAGGATTATAAATCATGCTCTTCATGGTAGATTTCAGATGATTACTTCAGTACAACATGGATGTTTTTACATAGGAAATTACTTCAATTATGTCCTTCAGACTCACAATCAATGTACTAAAGACCATTACATGTATCATATGCATTATTAGAAATTATTTTTTCAAGATACAATGCCATTGAAGAGATTTGGGCTTCCATGAAGGGAATAATACTAGTGTCAATACTTCCAATAACTTTAGAATGAAGATCAGATTCCAAAGCTTTGTATGGACTAATAAAAGTATTTTAGGATAGGGTTCATCAAAAGATAAGGAATAAGCTTCCCACGAACCACTGTACATGTTGAGTAACATTGATTTTAAATGACAACTTTGACAAAAGTGTTTTGAACCTTGCATGAACTATGGTTTGGGAACTTGGTTGGTTAAAACTTAGTTCTTCAATTTTTGTTTTCTAGCTAATTTTTATTTCATTTAATAAAAGTGACATGGGGCATGGTTTGAAAGTTATGGGGCCCTATATGTGTGTTTTTAATTCCTTATAGATCCTAACAACACTTCCTAATTTCTCTTGATCCCTTTTGATGTGGCTTACTCATATGATCCTCTACCAAACTTCATCATAGTTCCATTTCTATAATACCCACTGACTGGATACCATTCTAAACCTAGAATCCTTTACCAAATCGTATCTATTCCCCTTCCAACTATTTGGCTCATGTAAAGAGGGTTTTAACTCTCCATTGGCATATTTTTAAGCCTGTATTCAATAAATAACTTGATTTCTAAAGATAAATATCTAATATATCATCTATGTAATTCTCTGAGGAACTGGAACTTGGATTCTTTAGGACAAGAATAAGTAGTTACAACATACTCCATAATTTAACTATTCAACATTCCTCTCCACCAAATGTTAAAAACTCATGTCCATGGTGTTCATAGTCTTGTTAAATCTCTTTGTCATTCTAATTTCCAAGATTTTCATCTCCCAAGGTTTCATGATCAACCTTAAACATAAGAAGATAACCAAATATGCAAATAAACTAGGATTTCAACAAAGAACATTTCATATAAGGCACTGTAGATATTCTATTCTACCCACTAATCTACAAAAACTCCTGGTTTAAGGTAAGGAATAGTGAAATTATCCTCAACTCTAGTAATCCATTACTCAATACTCTCAAGGGTGATATGTTCAAACATCTTCCATTACTATGCAGTAAGCAATATGGATCTCGGTAATGGAACCAAAATGTTGGGTTTTTATTCTTAATAATGTTTTAGGAATTGAAGTGTAGCCCTAATGAGCTAGCACATTAGCCATTCATATAATATTATGGTCTTACATGCTCACCCAAAGTGCTTAGCAGGAGACCGATTCCCATGGGATATGTTATGTAGTAACATAACAACCATATTATTTGGGTTAATTCTTATATTTGATTAAAAGTTACATATATAAAGAGATATACTACTTTGATCCTAGTATCATTTCACTCAAAACCATAATCATGCAAATAAATGCCATGTAGTTTAGAGATGTTATTCAAAAAAAGTAAAGGTTGCATAGATATCATATCAAGTTCCAACTATAAGTACTCAACTCAAAACCTAATACATATGCATAACTATCAATAATAGGAATTTGAACATCAAAAATGACTATAATAATCATAAACTCTATATTATTCTTCAACATAATGATATCTAATTTTTTTTCACTCATAATGCTTTCATAAGGGATATTTATACTTGTTTATCCCTGACCAAGTAGTTACAACATAAATGACATGAATATATGGGAAATGAACTCTCTATGGATTGGGAGTCATGGTGGTCTATTTACTAGTGTCTCCTAAGGACCTAGACATTTTTCCCCCCTATAAACTCATTTTATGCTAAATCCTTGTTGTCATGTGTCTATCTTCTTATGGGTCAGTGCAAAACTCTTGATGGATAAGGTTTGGGTGACCCTTGAGAATCACTCCTTAACCATATCCCACTTCCCATGAACTCCCCAAGTCTTTTATTATTGTTTTGCATCATATGATCTTGGCTTCCTCATGGTTGATTCTCCTCTTTGACTAGTTCCTCTCATACTGATGCTTCTGTACCCTTATTCTTTCATGCCCTACTAGTTTCATACCATGGTGCTTCAACACTAGTCTAGTTCCATGCCATAGTATTTATGTGTTATGCTCCTTATACATCATCTAATTATATGCCAAAATACCAAAACACTTATCTAAAATTTGGGGTTAAAAAAATAGAATTCTCAATTAGGAGCTACCTTGATGAACTACTTTCAAGGAGATTCATGTGTAGTCAACTACCAAGGGAACTTGAACATAAACTCAAATCCTATATCTACAAACACAATGTCAAAAAAGAAAGTAGTTGAAGAGGTACAAGGGACATGTAGTGGTACAATAATGAAGTATCAAACATCTCAAGGATAAGGTGTGTCAAATACATCCCCTATTTCTAAGGTAAATCAAATATTTCAAAATGTTAAGGCTCCTCCTATGAATTAAGTAACACAAGGTCTTATTGGTGCTATGGATACTCGAAGACATGACAAGGTTAGAATCTCTCCTATAATTTTTTTTTGAGAAAATGAAGAAGGTTCATGTAACTATCCCAATTTGGGATACATTTTCCATTCCTATATAAAGAGACATACTCCAAAATGAACTCTTTAAGCTCAATGCAACACCTAGGCAGCCTAGTGAAAGAGGGGAAGTTTTAGAAAATAAATTGAAGACTAAGGATGGGTAGTCAATAAAAGTTAAAAGAGAAGATAAAACTCCTCATTTTCTACCTCTTTATAATCTTTGGATATTCATTGGTCCATAATTTTTTGATTGATAGTAGAACAAGCACCTCACTCATGCTTAAATAAGTAGATGACAAATTAAATTTGAAGTATGAACCAAATTACAAGAGGGTGTTACAATTGGATGGATCAACTACCAAAATAATTGGAATCATACAAGGATTGTATTTTAATCTTCATGATTTTCCTAACTTATCTATCTCTCAAGATGTTTTGGTTGTGGATGTACCACCCAACTTTGCTCTTTGTTTGTCAAGGATTTTACTACTAAGATTGGGGGCACTTGACTTTAGATTGGTCCTAGATGGCATTTAGGACCAAGTATGGTGTTGAGGTTTCAATCAAGTCTGAACCTTAACTAAATTTCATGTGGAACCTTATGTACCTAACACATCAAACATGAATGTCACTATCATTAAGGAGGGAGACCATCCTAATGATCAAGAATATTTGGCACCTATTGATGGAATATATGGTCTCTACCTTGATGAGTGGGGAGATGAGCATTATGGGTTTGATCCATATAAACTCATTGAATAGATAGGTATGGGAACATATATTCTTCTTGAAGAATTTTATGAGCTCCCTTTAGTAATTTATAATGATGATTTTCAACAAGTTACATAGGGAAATTATTTTTTGCATATGGATGATGATGATGTTTTAGATATACTAGAGCATGGTAGAAAAAATGAGGATGCATCTATACCTTCTAAATAAGAATAAATCCATGAGAATGACACTTAAGGAGGATATAATGATATGTGGCAGCAATATCATACCATAATGTAAAAGTTTGAAGAAGTGATTGGGATTGATCTTCTTCAAAAGAGACATGGGATTGATGATGAAGTAAATGGTAAGTATAATGAACACAAGAAAGAATGTGAAATACATATACAGTAGAAGACAACCTTGGAAGAATATGATCAAGTCAAGATAGAATTTTTTGAGGATGATGAGCAACATAGACACCAAACAGATCTTGATCAACTTGCAGATGTGTTTGGCAAACAAGAAGTTAATCCTAGTGACTCTAAACACCTACCACATCATATTGTAAATGAATGTGAGGTTGGGAAGAGTTTTATGATCCATAAATAGTATATTGAGAAGTGCCAAGTGAGAATAGAAAATATATATTAGGATACAATATCAAACAAGCATCAAAGAGATCCAAAGGAATCATTCAGAGGAGTTATAGGTGATGTACTTATAGCTGGTAGATACTTAAAGAATACCAAGTCACTAGATCACCCTAGTGAACAAGTTTTCATTGACAAACATTCACATTATGGTGGTTTGTTTCATGGAGTAAAAAAGACTCTAGAAGCATTTTTTTATCCTTTTTGAGTTCAAGGAGTTGTTTCACCAACTCAAACATGTTTTGAGGTGTTGTATATAATAGGTTAGTTTTGTTTGTTTCTGTAAGTACCTAGCACAAGTTATTTTGAGTGATTTTTTTTATGGTGTGTTTTCCCTAAATTGTTTTGGCATAGTTTGTTGTTCTTTTTGTGTGGTTTGGAGTGATTTTGAGTCTTCAAGAGGTATATAAATTTTATATTGCAGCATGAGAGTAACTCCATTACCCAATGAAAGGATAAGGACATTAGTCTATTATAATTACATGCATGATAATCCTATGAATCATCAATTTGTTGACCAATTTTGACCCCAAGTCAAAATGGGTCAACCCATATAGTTTGAAACTTTTTGATAGGGCTCTCCAAGATTTTATATAGTTATTTTGGTCTTGTAGTGGTCAATTAAGTCCTTGATTAACATTGTTTATGGTTTGATCTCTTTATATACTTATATAGTCTCAAGGTCATTCATGATATAATGGTGTTTAATGTGTGGTTAAGGTTATAACATTTTTATGATTCATATTATGAGTTGTGTCATATGTTCAAGGTCATCTAGTCATGCACTAATATCCTACTATGTTTGTTATGCATCCCAAAGTCTATTAACTCATTCTAGGCCAAATTTGAGGAATAGTACATACTTTTCAAAAGGACAAACATTCCAAGAGAGTTTATAACATGTATGACGTTAGATAATGGTTAGAGGATTGTTAGAGTCTGATAAACTTGTAATCCAATGCCCAAAGATAGAGAACCATTAAAAAGGAGTAGTTTTAAGTCACTTATATGGCCAAGGGGATCTATCTTAAGGTGAAAATGTGTGTAACCATGTATTTTAAACTTATCCACATGGAAATGAGCTCATATAGGTGTTTAGAGGTTAAATAATGTATAAAAATAGTCAAGAACCCAGTTGAGCTCTTTACAAGATTTGGAAGGACAAAAGTTTTTGATTATTTCATGAACATATAAAAGAGTTGGGTCAAATTCTCTCAGGCATAAGAAGTAACCCTCATGGGCTTAATATTCATGGAAAGAGTTGAGGGTTTGAGGGGTTGATCTGTGTGAACTAACTAACAAGATAGCCAATAAAAAATAGATAGTAAACCCCACAAGTTCATGTTTTTCACCATTTTCATGTAGTCTAGAACTCATTGGAGCAGGAGGATTATTATAAGGGTGGCTATATAGGTATGAAAAATTATTCCATGATTTTTTACAATAGGTTCACATGTGTGAACTTCTATGAGATTAATAAAAGCCTCTAATAAACATGTTATAGTTTGCATTTTGAATTTTTTGGGAGTTGATAGAGTTTTATGCATACAATGGATGGTTTGATGTTTTCACCATCCTACCATGCCATTTAAGGATCTCTAACATGACTAGTCATTCCATATCAGTCTACTAAGGGCATTCATGTTCCATGTTTGAATAATATGTTTTGATGTTGCCTTTAGGATGGTTTTAAAAAGGTTTTTGTAATGCATTGTCTGAGGTACATGAGGATAAATATCTTATAATAAATGTAATGAACTAGTGTATATATGTTTTCAAGGCTCAAAACATCAATATTTGACCATATGAAGGCCTAAAGAACCTTAGAACTACCTCTTAGTCTATTTGTATTCTTGAATATTAGGTCTTGAAATCACACTTATCCATGATCTTAGACCTATTCCAGCATAGAGACATCACATCCCCCTCAACATTTAGGTTTTAAAAATCAAGGTTCGATTCACATTTCAAAAAAATTATCATAAAATGTAGACCTAAAAGTTTTTATACTTTTAGGTTTACATTTTATGATAAATTGTTTGAAAGGTGCATCAAATCTTGATTTTAAAAACTTTAATGTTGAGGGGGATGTGATGTCTTTATGCTGGAATAGGTCTATGATCATGGAGAAGTGTGATTGAAAGACCTAATATTAAAGAATAAAAATATACCTAGAGTTAGGGATAAGGTATTTTTTATGAAAAGTCAAACAAATGAAGAGCCAATAAACTACAAAAGGTTAGGTTGATTGTGAAAGAACTCATTGACAATTTTGACCTCATAGGTTAAATTATCACCCCTACCATTCAAAAATTTACATATCATGTTATTTTGTCTTGTTAATCAGTATTTTATTCTTTAAATGTCCTTAAAGTTATCATTATTAACCATTATTAACAAGTATTTCAGTTGATTAGGTGAGTTAAGGTCTTATCCTTCATTTGTCTTGTACTTGTCTAGTCATTTATTGACCTTTTTGAGCCATTTTTAGTGGTGAGAAGAGTATTTAGTGTATTTATGGGTGTAATATATTTTTATAAAGTCATTTAATTCCAAACATATGAATAATTAGGTTGATCACATTTTATACTAACTTCATGACTCATTTTTGTGCAATTCTGAATATTTTGTGCCCTTTAGAGACATTTTGTAAGGTTTTGATGCTATCTAAGTAGGGATAAGATTAATTTCATATTTATTCACATAATAAAATATTTGAAATACTCAAAATTACATTTTAAAACATTTCAATCAGAGCTCTTTGGTGAAAATAACCTTTTTAGTGCAAAAATAGGCCTTTTTGAGGCATTCATTTTAGTTTTTAGAGGATTTTTGTGAGAAAATAATCTTATAGGATTAATTGGGTCCTAATAGGTCATATTAGTATTTTTTAGGTGAAAAATATTAAAAAAAAACTTTACTCCTATATTGACCTTCTTGGCATCTCTAGAAGGGTAGTTTTCAAATGCTTGGTATAGAAATGGGAGAGAGAGTTAGGATCTGAAACTTTGGAAATTATTATAGGTCTGAGAAATATTTAAATTAGTGTAATTTTTAAATGTATTTTTGGCCTCTTATTTATGAAAAATCACTAAGAGTGATAGTAGGTCACTATAGCCTATACATCTAAAAGGGTTTGTTCTTGGACTTTCTTCTCAATCTCAAAAAATAATGGAGAGAAATGGTTTTTTAGGATGATTTTATGGGTAATGAGGATCATTTTAATCTTTGTATAATATGATAATTCATTCTCAAAAGGAATTTATATCATAAAACCATGTTTCCTTCAATATCTTTATGAGTGGTATCTTGGGCTAGTTTTGAATAAAAATATGAGTTTTTCAGCAAATTTTTTCATATTCATAATTTATAAATTGAGTATATAATTCATGAAATACCTAATTAAACCAAGTAAGGTCTCATAAGTCTCCATTCTGGGTATATATCCTTTAAAATAATTTGAGTTGAGGTTTCATGTTCTTGTTAGTAGCTATGAGTTGAATGTGAGAGTAATAGAGGTGTTTTTGAGTATACAATTCCTTCTTAATCAAGTGGAAAAGGTCCATCTTCCATTTTTTTAATCTTATAAGATCTAAAGGAAATAGGTCTCATGCTTATTTAAATACTATTAGGTAATAATTTATGTGCAGTCTAATGGCACTTACAAAGACTAGATATAACTTAAAAGCATTGAAAATGAGTGTTATTTTGGTTTATAGGTTCTTAATAGCATGGTGAAATTTTTTATGGACATCCTTGTTAGGCTCAAAATCCTTGAAACCACATTCCTCACCTATAAACTCATCTCAATCACTTATTAATAGAATTTAAGTTTTCTTTAGGGAAATTAAGGTATTCTAAGATTCTAAGGTCTCATTTTTAGGGTCTTTATGTTGTGTTTACACCTCCAAAGCTCCATAATTGCATATGTATGGTATAAGTTTTTATAAATTAAAATTACTTGGTAAAATGAGGGGTTATTTTCATAAATTTCAAGTCCCATCCATATCATAGACTCTCACATCATCATCATTATTTTTCACGATGTTATCTCCCCTGTTTCATGTTTCCATCCCCTTATGACTCCATTTCCATCCTTCATTCATCCACCCATTCTTTATAATAAGCATGAACCATAATAATAGAAGCTCATACTCCTCTAAACTCTAAAATAAAATAAAATGAGGTGTTGAAATCATTTGGTCATAAACCCTGCTAAAATGACCTAATTAATACCTACAATCAACCATTTGACCACTGTAATAGAGCATTTTAAGGAGTTATAAACCTCTTCAAGTACATATGGGAGATAAAAGAGAGAATTGATTGTGAGGTATAAAAAAATAAAAAATTATAAGTCATCATCACAAATGGATCAAAATACATTTATCCTAAGTGACATATCTTGGACTATATCAATCCATACAACTCAAGGTCATACTCCTTGGTGACTGAGCATGTATAAAAATCAATCAAGGTCTTGGTATTTAGCTTGAGAATCCAATGAATTACATAAAGGTGAACTATGAATGTTGATATGATTAAAATGGATCATTACCCTATGTTCATTAGGTCACCACCTACATCATAACTTCATAAGCACATATAGCCACCTTCATTGGCTTAGGTTGACAAAGAAAGGGATGGGCAGAGGTCTACATTATTTAATAATATAGGTCTACCTATGGAGTATTAAGGTGTTAGTGGTGTTAAGAACCATAGTACATACAAGTATTAGACATTAAAAACTCCCTAAAGAATGCACAACACATAAAATAACACCTATAACAGTATCCTAGTATGGAGGAATACCTACAGTCAACATTCAAAGTTGCATACAAACTAAGTTTGCTTGTTCTTAAGGTTTATACAATCAAAGTGAGTTATAAAGAATTTTTTTATGGTGAGAAAGAGAAAATAGTTTAGGATAAGTTTAATTGTTTCAATCCTAACCAAAGGATGCAACTTTAACCTACATTTTGCATAATGGAAAATCATACAAACCTATTAGGGAGACTTTTCTATTTCTAAGTATATGCAAGAGGAAATGATAGTGTGTTTAAAGATGTTTTTATGTTTAAGACTTAAGAACATGATATTAATGTTCTAATAATTCCCTAAGAGTTAAAAAGGTGTCTAAAATTCATATCTTTTTTCATGGAAATAGGCACCTATAGCCTACAACTATGTATAAGAATAGGAGGTCTTGGTCTATGTGTGTTATGAAATAACTTTAAGATCTTACATGATTATGAGGAAACATTGAAAGGATAGGAGGTATATTATGTATTTTTTAAATAAAATGAGTGATTATTTCATAGGTCATGATGCTCGTGAAAACACATAGGTTAGTGTTTAGAGGTTAAAGTCAAAACAAAGGTTTATTAAGGTCAAAAGGAAGTATTGATATATGTTAAGATGATAGAGAAGGGAATGAGATCAAAAAATGTTGTCAATACATCTAAAACTTTATTGTGATTGTGAGACCATGACCTCCATGTATACACCCCAAATTACAAATACACCTATAGTCAATATTAAAGCCTAAAACCAAGTAAATTGGAATGCATGTTTTGAACTCACCAAGCAAGTTACTAGCTTGTAGGAGTGTAAGGTAGGATAAGAGGATCTCTATGGAAAATAACTTCATTAAGATATAAAGGGAACTAGTTACTTAAAGGACATAAAATAAGGTTAAATTGAGATGTCTTAACCTATTCCATCAACCTATAACACATCCTTTTTCCTAAGAAACCACACCTATAGGTTAATAAAAGGATTAAGTGACATGTTGGGACCTAACAATGAGTACTAGTTTCAATTTATAAGCATGTTATGAATATATTTAAACCAAACCAATGAGACCAAATGATTTAAATAAATTATGTAAATTAAATGGACTATGTTTATCATCCTATAGGGGTCCTTGGCCATCTATTTGACCACCTATAGTTATATCACATACTAATTGTAAACTAAAAATGGTCAGTTTGAAGGGTGAGCAAACTTATTGGCAGAGACAAATCTGGTTAATTAAAGGAGAAGTGACCTTGATCACTTTGAGGAAGTAATAAATCATGAAATATAGGGCCTAATTCAAAATATCCATCTATAATCATCTCTTTTCTGAATAAATACATAGTACATAGTAAACTTCAAGCTAGCTTAGTCAAATGGGAGGTATACATTGAAGAACCTAGTAGAGTTTGGGATAATCAACATGATTTAAGTGGATTGAAAATGGTGATTAAAGATATACATCATGCTAATAGTAATGGAAAATATGGAAATAAAGAGATTTCAAGAACAATATAAAGTCCATACTCAAAAAGCTTGCACACAGTCAACTTTCAAAAGGTCTGTATTAGGTTTTGTGGTATTTGAAGGTGATTATGATAGGATAAAGCACTAAAAATTTAGGTAAAATGCATCCATGAGATATTAAATCCTCTCATGTATTAAAATAACTTGAGATAATAGGCAGATTGCAATGTATTTTATCTCAGATAGAGGGTACTCCCAAAGAGCCAAAACTTGCAGGCTTAGCATGTAAATGATGAGAGAGTGTGTTGGGAGATGTATGAAAATTTAATAAGGGTGTATAATGTTTATACATGCGTGTAAAATAGTTATTAAGGTCTCACAGGGGTTTGAAACCATACAATGTAGCCCAAAATCACAAGTTTACAGTCAAAGCCCACTAGCCTAGACTAGGCCTATTGCCCAAAAGGAGGTTCAATTCTATTTATAGAAATAAATGATCATTAAAATTAATGGGTAAATTTTAATTGGGAGTTATTAGTCCTATTAAATCTATTGGTTTTTAGATAATTTCATTAAGAAGCCATTTTTGGGATCAAGAGCATGACAAGGTGCACAGAGAGTGAAGAAGAGCTTGGTAGGCCAACTTGAGATGCTCACACCATCATGGAGGTTTATCATGGGAACTCAAGGAGTTATGGGATATTATAGGGGGTCTTGAAATTAAATTTTTTGTAATTTTTTCATAGGTTGAACATCACATCTTTATGAATCATCCTTAAGGGTGAAAACTACCGAAAACCCTCTTAAAACACTAATTTGGACCTATTTTCAAAGATTGAGTTATAAAACCAATAAAATACCACATTTTAGTCTTAAAACATATCATAATTTGTATTATACTCTTATAGGGTTATTCACATGAAATTATGTTTTACCTTCCTTTGTATAGAATATTACAAAAACTATACTTTTTTATGTTTTGAGCTAAAGTGGGTGTTCTGATGAATGTAAAAATATGAAAATTGATGGGGAAGGTATATTGAGTCATTTTTTACCTATAAAACCTTATAAATATATAATAAATTGGTCATAGGCACCCAAACCATTCAATGCTTTTGGGGCAGTTAGAAAATTTCTCAAAAAGGCAAGCCTTCCAAAGGTCATTTCATGGTTCTAGTACCTTCATAGTGTTATAGACCACCAAAATTGACATGGAACATGGTGATATCATGGTAAAAGTGAATAAAATGTTTTTTTTAGGTTTCACACATGTTTGAGCTCCCATTAGAAAGACTTATCTTTCTAGGGCTAAGAGGGCTAATTAGGCCTAATTTGGCTATGAGAAGATGCTAGAAAACACATCTACACTTGGAGTTTGGATACTAAAATTTGTGAATAAATGTAGGAGGATAGAGGGTACCTATAAAAATTATTATTTTATCATAATCACCTCTATTTTCTCCCAGACAAGGAGCTTTGCTAAAAAAAGGTTATAATGAGTTCATGGAAAAATCATGGTTTTGGTGTTGTTTGAGGTCTTGCTGAGTGTTCAATGAACCAAATTGTTTTTTCTTAGGTCCCATATGATATTTAATATCATTCCATGGTATATTCCAATAGACTTATCCTTCTACACCTTAGTGAAAAGTGAGGAATTAAGGAGTTAAGAGACTAAATTAATGCATATATCCCATCATAAGGTGTTAAAAATATAATTAATGATATGGTATTCCACATTTGAAATAATAAAAATTCATTAAGAAGTTTTAATTAAGGATAATAAGTTTGAAAAGGTATACAAGCTCAAAAAGGACTCTTCTTCCTTCCGATGCCTAGCTTTAGGACAATCAAATTTGACTTTAGAAAAGATTCAAAGAGTCCTAACAAGATGAAACTACATCATACATGAGTTTATGAGTAAAATAGGACTTTTTATATACATTTAATACCTTTGTTCAAGAGTGAAGACCTATTCTCCAAGAATATAGTGAGTCTATGCAAGAATCAAGGCACCTATGTTGGTCAAACAACACCAATGAAGGAGAAAGACTTCTTAAAGATTTCCAAATTAATCACCCATGACATTCTATGACATATTTCCCAAGGAGAACAAAAATGAATAATAGAAATTATACGTTAGGTTTTTAAGAAGGAAAAAGAAAATGTCATATGTCCTAGTTTTGAGGATTCTTGTCTCTTTCTCTCTCTTCTCTTCTATTCTCTATATGTAAGCCAATTTTTGGCATTTGAAAGGATACTTAACCTGAGTTTTGGTAAGGCCATGCTAAAAAAATATATTTACTTTCCTCTTTTGATGAATAAGACATAATTCATACCTCTTTAAAGCTTGATTTAGTGTATTTTCATGGTTTGTTGATAGATGATAGTGATAATTATTTCTTCCTCTCATCTTTTCCTTTCCTATTTACATTTTTGTAGGTGTTATCTCTCCCTAAAAGTTTCATAGTGTGCTTAAATCATTTTTTTTTATGGTAAGTGTTATCTTTCTTTAGTGTCTTTAAGAGACCTATTGAATAGGTTCCTTACATTATACATCAAGCCTGAGCCTCTATTTGAAAAATTAATGTTAAGAGGCTATAATTTGAGAAGTTTAATCAGGTTTATGTTCTTATTCACCCTTATAGTGTATACACCACAAGTGGAGGTCAAATTTTGGTGTATCGCCCTAGTTAGATAGGTTTTCCTTTCATTTTACCTTCTTCCCTTTTCCCTTGTAAGCTAGTAATGTAAATTAGGGATCTTAACTGATACATCAAGGGGAGATATCTCTTAGAATCTATAGATTAAATCCACCTATTAGGCCTCCCATATCCTAGGATTGTCACCATGTTACTTCAGACTATGAAAACTTAAAACTACCTTGACAAGGGTGCAAGTATAGAAGACAAATTTTTTTGGCACGCTCAGTGGGACTCATTAGAATTGGTCTCAGTGAAATTATAGTTGTAGAAGAATTATTCATGAAGTATTTGGTGATTCCAAGCTCAATCAATTGCTTCTAAAAATCCTATCATAGTTTACAAGTTTATTTTCATTTCACTATATTGATGTTATTTTCATGGTTATGTATCAAGAAAACTACGCTATACTTCCTTATCAGCCCTATGATGGATCATACCAGCCTTTTCATGATCTATATGAGCCTTGTTATGAGCCTAATCATCATTACTAGGAGTTTTATCAAATCTATGATTAACCTTATCAAGTTTGTCATGATCTTTATTATCAAGAGCATGACTCTTATCTTCCTTATGAACTATATCAGCCTCATGACCAGATTTCACCTTTCCCATATGGATATAATGTTGTATATGAGAAGCCTTGTTTCCAAAAAAGAATGGATGAGATAAATATCAAAATACTAGCATATGCAAGGAAAGTTTATTTAACTCTTAGTATGAAGAAGTGAATGGTCTATTTTAAAATGTGTCCAATGATCTAGAAGAAAGGAATGAATTGTGCAACCTTGTATTAGAAAATATGGACACTTGGGATAGGTATAAAATTGAGTTAAACTAGTTTTATTAATAACCCTATTATATTCTTTACCATTACTCTTGTGTTCCTTATTCTCATGAGGTTCTTAACCATGCTCAGTTTTTTCTAAGGGAACTTCCTAGTTAGAGTCAAGAGTTTATTCAAGAGCCTATTCAAGAGACTAAACCTTCTTGTAGTTCCACTTCTTCCTTACTTGTACCTCAAGTTTAAGTTGTCCATGAGTAAAAGGAGATTTCAAACTTTGATGAGGTGATGGTCAAGTGGAATGATAAAAATATAGAGGTCTTTAAGAATTTCTTTTTCCCTCCTCTCTAAGACTCATTAAATGATTCTATTACCCACAATATCCTAAAATCTAATCATGATCAACCTTCCATGCTTCATACTCCCTCTCAAACAAAAAAATTCCATCACCCTCCCACCATATCCCTTCTTCAGGAGGATCCTATTCTATAGAGAATAAAGAAAGAGGTTGTAGCTTTAAGTCAAGTTCTTGGAGAGTGTGAAGAGGAAGAGTTTCTCATTGATACTTCACTTGAGGAACAAGTTGAGAATGAGAAGGTTGGTCTTGTTATGGAATAAATTCATGAGATAGTACAAGTTAAAGTCATAAATGAGTTTGAGATATCTCCATTTAAGAAATATGAAGGTACCATTCAAACTAATCCTATTCAGGTTGATCAAGGTGAGGAACAAGAGGATGATTGATAGCTATACCTTGAATCTCTACAAGAGATTAAAGATATTTTCAGGGATGTGTTGCCCATTGGAGATCATGTTTATGAGAATTTTAATTAAGAGTCACTCATTAAATATCATGATACAAATTGGGTTGACTATTCAAAGCTACTTGAAGAGCTTGATGAACTTATAGTAGATGGTAAGAAAAATGAGGTCACTCAAGGACAATGCATAGATAAAGTATCACTTGATAAGATTGTAGTTGATAAGTAGTATGAAAAAGATCCTAAAGTTCAAGATGAGTTTGTATTTGTTGGTGACTATTTTTTTATTGATGACTCACTTGAGGAGATGTTAAGAGAGTTCATAGGCAAGAAGAGTGGTTCATCAAAGGTTATGTTCAATAAACACCTTGCTTTGCAACATGTACCATCTCTTAGAAGGAGTGAGTTCGTGAATTTAAATTTTGATCTAGGTGGGTCATGTTTTGTCATGGTTGGTTAGATTAGTTTTTTTATGTTTTATCCTAAATAAGTTATTTATTTTCACATTTGATTTGTTAGTTAGTTTCCCATGTTTTGTGTGTTTCCTTCCTTGATTTGGGGGAGAAAGTTATCTTATTTCAAGTAAAGATTATCTTACATTCATGAATCAGGTTTGTAACTATTATTAAAAAATGTAAATGTATCTTTATGAGTCCAAGAGTCATGTATATGGTCTAGTTCTCAAGCAATCAGGCATGTTGCCTAGTTGAGTCACTAAAATGTTGACAATTTTCATCTCACAGGTCAAATTATCACCCCTACTATTCGAAAATTTGTATATCATGCTAGTTTATATTTTTGGTTAGTAGTTTAGTATTGAAAATTCCTTAAAATTATTATTATTATTAACCATTATTAATAGGTCTTAAGGTTGATTAGGTGAGTTAAGGTCTTGTCCTTCATTTGTCTTGTGCTCATCTAGTCATTTATTGGCCTTTCTAAGCCATTTTTAGTGGTGAGAAGAGTATATAGTGTCTTTATGGGTTTAATATCATGTTTTATGGACATTTAATGCCCAAAATATGAATAATTATGTTGATCACATTTTTGACTAACTTCATGACTCATTTCTATGCAATTCTAACCATTTTGTGCCCTCTAGAAACATTTTTGTAAGGTTTTGATGGTATCCAAGAGTTAATAATATTAATTTAATATTTATTAAACTCATAAAATATTTTAAATACTCATAATAACATTTTAAAACATTTCAATCAGAGCTCCTTGGTGAAAATAGCCTTTTTAGTGTTAAAATGGGCCTTTTTGAGGCATTCATTTTGGTTTTTAGAGGATTTTTATGAGAAAATTAAATTAAATGATTAATTAGGTAGTAAAAAGGTAACATAAATGGTTTTTATGAAGTTTCAAGTGAAAAGTGGCAAAAACCAACTTTTCTCCTATATTGAACTTCTTGGCAGCTCTAAAAGGGTAGTTTTTAAATGCTCGATATGAAAAGATGAGAGAGAGTTAGTATAATAAAATTTGGAAATTTTTTATGTGTTTTATTAATATTTAAATTAATTAAATTGGTTCATATTTTATTTCTTATTATTTATGAACAATCGCTAAGAGTGATAGTAGGTCACTATAGCCTATGCATCTGAGAAGGGTCTGTTCTTGGACCTATTTCTCAATCTCAAAAAACAATGGAGATAAATGATTTTTGGGATTATTTTAAGGGTAATTATGATAATTTTAATATTTGTCTCATATTATAACTAATTCCATGAAGGAATTTATATCATAAAACCATGTTTCCTTCACTATCTTTGTGAGTGGTCTCTTGGGCTAGTTTTGAAGCAAAATATGAGTTGTCCAGCAAATATTTTCATCTTTAGAGGTTATAAATAGAGTATATAATTAATTAAATACCTAATTTAACAAATTAAGTTCTCATAGGTATCCATTCTAGGTATATCTCCTTTGAGAGAATTTTAGCTGAGGTTTCATGTCCTTATCAATAACTATGAGCTAAATGTGAGAGTAACATAGGTGTTTTTGAGTCTACAATTCCTTCTTGCTCAAGTGGAAAATTTCCATATTACCATTTTTTAGCTCATAATATCTCAAGGAAAAATGAATCATTCTTTTTTGAAGACTATTATGTAATAAGTTGTGTGCAGTCGAATGACACTTGCAGAGATCAGGTACAGCTTAAAACCATTGAAAGGAGTGTTATTTTGGTTTGTAGGTTCTTCATATCATGGTGAAAAAGTTTTTGGAACTCATTTTCAGCCTCAAAAGCATTGAAAGAACTTTCCTCACCTCTAAACTAATCTCAGTCACTTATTAGCAAAGTTTAAGGTTTCCTTTTGGAAATTAAGGTATTCTGATATTTTAAGGTCTCATTTTTAGGCTCTTTATGTTGTGTTTACACCTAAAAATATCTATAATTAATTAGGTATAGTATAAGGTTATCCAAAGTACAAGTATTTGGTAAAATGAGGGTTTATTTTCATCCATTTAAATTCCCATCCATAGCCTTGCCTTTCACATCATCATCACTATTTTTCACTATGTTATCTCCCCTATTTCATGTTTCCATCCCCTTATCACTCCATTTCCATCCTTCATCCACCCATTCTCCCTAATAATCATAAACCATAATAATTTAACCTAATACTCCTCTGAACTCTCAAAATAAATCAAATCATGAAGTGATGAAATCATTTGGTCATAAACCCTACCAAAAGGACCTAATTAATACCTATAGTCAACCATTTAACCACTATAATAGAGAATTCCAAGGAGTGAGAAACCTCTTCAAGGACATATGGGATAGAAAAGAGATAATTTATGGCGAGGGATAAATAAATACCTAATTCTAATTCAACATCATAAATGGATCAAAAGACATTTACCCTAAGTGACATATCCTAGACTATCTAAGTCCATACAACTCAAGGTCACACTCCTTGGTGACTGAGCAATTGGAGAAAGCAATTAAGGTCTTGGTATTTAGATTGAAAATTCAATGATTTACATCAATATGAAAAATTAATTTTTATATGATTAAAATGTATCATTACCCTTTATTCATTAGTTCACCACCTACATCACAGGCTTCATAAGCAACTACAACCACCTCTATTGGCTTAGGTTGACAAAGAAAGGGATGGGCAGAGGTATACATTCTTTAAGACTGTAGGTCTACCTAAGGAGTAATAAGGTGTTATTGGTGTCTATAAACATAGTAAATAAAATCATGAGACATTAAAAAATCCCTAAATGAGGCATGACAAAGAAAATAACACCTACAACAATATCCTAGTATGAAGGAGTGCCTATAGTCAACAGTCAAGGTTGCATACAACTAAGTCTACTTGTTCTTAAGGTTTATACATTCAAAGTGAGTTAAAAATAAAATTTTTATGGATATAAATACCAAATTAAGCTGATTATTCATAACCAAAGAAGGTAATTTTGACATACAGTCCGTACAATGGAAAATCCTACATGCCTATTAGAGAGACTTTTCTATTTCTAAGTTCGTGCAAGAGGAAAGGATAGTGGGTTTGAAGATGTTTTGATTTATAATATTTAATAACATGATATTAAGGTAATAATAATTCCATAAGAGTTAATTTTTTTTCTAAACTTCATCTCTTTATTCATGGAAATAGGCACCTACAACCTACAACTGTGTATAGGAATAATAAGGGTTAAGTTTTGGTCTATGTGTGTTATGAAAGAAAGATAGGATCTTACATGATTATGAGGAAAAATTGAAAGGATAGGAGGTATATCATGTATTTTTTAAGGAAAATTAGTGATGATTTCATAATTCAATATGCTCATGAAAACACATAGGTCAGTGTATGGAGTGTAAAGGCAAAATAAACTTCAATGAGGTCAAAAGGGAGCATAGATATATTTTAAACTGATAGATAAGAGAATGAAATCAAAAAGTGTTGTCAATACATCTAAAAATTTCATGGGATTATGAGACCATGAAATACATTCATACACCCCACATTCCAAATACACCTACAGTCTAATTTAACACCTACAACCAAGTAAATTGGCAGGGATGTTTTGAATTCACCAAGTTACTAGCTTGTAGGAGTGTAAGGTAAGATAAGAGGATCTCTATGGTAAATTAATTAATTAATATAGGAAGGGAATTATTTCATAAAATTAAATCAAATAAGGTTAAATTAAGACGTTTTAACTTGTTCCATCAACTTAAAAGACATCTTTTTTCCTAAGAAAGCACACCTATAGGTTAATCAAAGGAGTAAGTGACATATTGGGACCTAACAATGAGTACTAGTTTCAATTTATAAGCATGATATGAATATATTTAAACATAAAAAATGAAACCAAAATATTTCAATAAATGATGGACATGAAATGGACTATGTTTATCATCCTAAAAGGATACCTTGGCCCATTATTTGACCACCTACAGTTGGATCACATACTGAATGTAAACTAAAAATTCTCATTTTGAAGAATGACTAGAGTTTTGGATAGAGGAAAGTCTAGTAGATCAAAGGAGAAGTGAAATTGACCACTTTGAGGAAGTAATAAATCATTAAATACATGGCCTAATGCAAACTATCCATCTATAAGCATCTCTTTTCTGAATAAAAATACAATACATAGTAAACTTCAATCTAGCTTAGTTAGATGGGAGGTATACATTGAAGAACCTAGTAGAGTTTAGGATAATCAACATGATTTAAAGGCATAAAAAATGGTGATTAAAATTATACCTCATGATAATAATAATGTAAAACATGGTAATAAATAGATTTAAAGAACAATATAAAGTCCATACTCAAAAATCTTACACACAATCAACTCTCAAAAGGTTTGTATTAGGTTTTGCGATATTTGAAGGTGATAATGATAAGATAAAAACCTAAAAATTTGTATAGAATTAATAAATTACATATTAAATCCTATAATGTATTAAAATCACCTGAGATAATAGGGTGAGTTCCCTTTATTTTGTCTCAAACAGAGGGCACTCTTAAAGATCCAAAAACTATAGGCTTAGCATGCAAATGATGAGAGAGAGTGTTGGGAGATGTATGACCATTGAAAAAGGGTGTATAATGTTGAAAAATGCATGGGAAATAATTATTAAGTTATGATAGGGGTCTGAAACCATACAAGGTATCCCAAACTCACAAGTTTGTAGTCAAATCCCACTAGCTTAGACTAGGCCTTTTGCCAAAAAAGAGGTCCAATTCAATTTATATCACTAAATAAGAATTAAAAATAATGGAAAAATGTTAATTGGGAGTTATTATTCCTATTAATTTTTTTTTTTCATATAAATTCATTAAGAGTCCATTTTTGGGTTCAAGAGCATGGCAGGGTGTAAAGAGAGTGAAGAAAAGCTCGATAGGCCAACTTGAGATGTTCACACTAGTATGGAGGTTTATCATGGGAACTAATGGAGTTAAGGGATGTTATATGGGTTATTTAAATTCCATTTTGTGTATTTTTTTCATAGTTTAGACGTCACATCTATATGAATCATCATTAAGGATAAAAACTATCAAAAAAACCCTCCTAAAACCCCAATTTAGACTTGTTTACAAAGATTAAGTTGGAAACACTATAAAATTACATTTTTTCATATTGAAAAATATCATATGTTGTATTATACTATAATATTATTCTTCACATGAAATTTTGCTGTACCTTCTTTTATATGGAATAGTAAAAAAACTATACTTTTCCATGTTTTAAGATAAAATGGGTGTTATGATGAGTGTAGAAGGATGAAAATTGATGAGGAAGGTATATTGAGAATTTTTTTACCTATAAAATATCATAAATATAAATTAAACTAGTTATAGGTTCCCAAACTATTCAATCTTTTTGGGCCAATCAGAAAATGCCTCAAAAAGATAAGCCTCCCAAAGGCCATGTCATGGTTCTAGTACCTCCACAATGTTCCAAACCACCACAATTGACATGGAGAATGGTGATAGCATGATAAAAGTGGATCAAATGTTTTTATTATGTTTCAAAAATGTGTGAGCTCCCAATAATAGGATTTTTATTTCTAGGGCTAAGAGGGCTAATTAGGCCTAATTTGGCTATGAGAAGGTGCTAGAAAACACATCTACACTTAGAGTTTAGCCACAAAAAATTGTGAAGAGATATAGGAAAATAGAGGATACCTATAACAAGTATTATTTTCTCATCATCACCTTCAGTTTCTTCTAGACAAGGAGATTTGGGGATAAAAAGCTATAAGGAGTTAATGGAAAAAATATGGTTTTGGTGTTGTTCCAGGTCTTGTTGAGTGTTTGATGAACCAAATTGTTTTGTCCCAATCCTGGTAGCTCTTGATGATCCTTATATGCTAGAGGTCAGAAAACTTGAAGCAAATTTGAAAAAAGGCTAACTTTTCCTTCTATGCCTTAGTGAAAAGTGAGGAATTAAGGATTTGAGAGACTAAATGAATACATATATCACCTCATAAGGAATTAAAAATATAATCAATGATATTTTATGCCACTTCAACCTAAGAACAAGTCATGAATACATTTTAATTAAGGATAACAAGTTTTAAAATGTCTACAAGATCAAGAAGAAGAATTCTTCCTTCTAATGCCTAACTTCAAGACAAAGTCAAAGTTGCCTTTGGGAAAGCTTACAAGAGTCCTATCAAGTTAAAACTACATCATGAATGAGTTTAGGAGTCAAAGAGGACATTTTACAGGCATTGAACACCTTTGTTTAAGAGTGAATATGTATTTTCCAAGAATATAGTGAGTTAATGCAAAAATAAAGGTACCTATGTTGGTCAAACACCACCAATGAAGGAGAAATACTTCTTCAAGATTTCTAAATTAATCACCCATGAAATTATTTTCCATATTTCCCAAGGAAAATAAAAATGAATAATATAAATGCTATGTTGGGTTTTGAAGAAGGAAAAAGAAAAGGTCATATGTCTTAGTTTTGAGGATTCTTGTCTCTTTCTCTCTCTTCTCTCTTATTCTCTATATGTAATCCAATTTTTGGCATTCAAAAGGATCCTTAACCTGAGGTTTGGTAAGGCCATAATAAAAAATCATTTGTACTTTCCTCTTTTGATGAATAAGACATAATTCATACCTCTTCAAATCTTGATTTAGTGTATTTTCATGGTTTATTGATAGATGATAGTGATAGTTCATACTTCTTCTCATCTTGTCCTTTCCTATTTACCTATTTATAAGTGTTAACTCATACCTATAGGTTACATAGTTTACTTAAATCATCTTGTTTATATGGCAAGTACAATATTTCTTTAGTGTCTTTAAGAGACCTATTAAATAGGTGCCTTAGATCATGCATCAAGCCTGAGCCTCTATGTGAAACATTAATGGTATGAGGCTATAATTTGATAAGTGTAATCAATTTTATGTTTTTATTCATACTTTTAGTGCATAAAACACAAGTGGAGGTCATATTTTGGTATATCACCCCAATTAGATAAGTTTTCCTTTTAGTTTACCTTCTTACCTTTTCCCTTGTAAGATGGTAGTGAGTAGGGATCATAAATGATACATCAATGGGATATATCCCTTAGAATATAGAGATTCAATCCACCTATTAGGCTACCCACAACCTAGGATTATCTCCATGTTACTTCAGACTATGAAGGCCTAAAACTATCTTCACAAGGGTGCAAGTCTAGAAGATAACAAAACCCTCATAGAGTTAAAATGTGTATCAAGGTCTCAATAATCTGGTTGAAAAAGGCTAGGTTTCAAATCTTAACACTCCAGTCACCAAATCACCACCTACAACCATCTCCTAAGTAGGCATACAACACATGGAAGGTCATTTTTAATATGAAAGATTATTGAAAATATGTAAGAGGTTCAAAAAGGGGATAATTAAATCTCAATATTGTAATAAAGACCATTGAAACTCCTATTGAATTGTGAAGAGACCTCTAAACTTCAAATGTAATCAGACTCAAATGACTACCTTCAGGTTTACTCAGGTAGCTCAAGTGGTTTTCAAACTTGAGAAAAGATCAATGTAGAATAGTGGTTTGAAGATTATATGGATGTAAAATTATAAAAGGTCATTTAAGTTCTAAGAAAACCAAATATAGGTTAGAGTGAGGATGATTAAACAAGGTTTACTACAGCTCGTACAGAAAAAGTCAATATGACACCTACATGCTTGCCTACCTAATAAAGTGAAGGATGCTTGATTTTTTTTGAAAGACAAAGTGATATTAGGGAAAATAATTCATATAAGAAAGTTTATATTATGATAATATGAATTCATATAGTCCTCATAATTAATGAAAAATATGGCAAGGCTTATAGGTTTGTTTAGGCCTATAGAGCTTAAGACCAAACACATAGGCCTATATATATAGTTTTGAGAAAAGTGGCTTGTTATGGGTAAAATTATTTTCTAAATAAGTTATAAAGTGTAAAATTTTTTCACATACCCTAGAAGATCATCCATATCAAAACAAGACAATACAAGTGATAATTTGTCTGATGAGACATCTTTGAGCTCTTTTAGGTGTAGGGCTACAATTCAAACTAGAATTTATATTGATTTATGTTAACTTGACCTTGTGCATGGGATCTAATGGTTTTCATGGATGGTTAATGGGTCCTCAAACTTAAATATCTTGGCATGAGATGTTGGTTTAGGTCTCCAACCTTTATGAACAAAGGCTAGGACTGTAAAATACTCTCTAATGGCATAACACAAATTTGAGGAGAAAATTCTTGTGATTATAACTATAAAAAATATTTCGTGAGAAAATAATAACTTAGGGGTATTTTAGGACACTTATGTAATTAAAATTTATGGCAATAGTTTAGGATTTTAGGCCCTAGGGTTTATGAATAATTGTTAAGAACTCAAACCACTTTAAACCCTCCTAAAACCCTAATAAGGACCCAATGAGAGATAATGGAATACAAAATGAATTAAATGAATTAAATTTATCATAAAATATCTTGGAAATAATTATTCACTCTAGGGAGGTCCTCAGCATGACACTTGTCTGTAACTGCACCTGTATGGATGCAATAAATGTCATACTTTTACAAAAATTTGGGCTCAAAAAAAGGTTATTGAGAAAATGAATAAATGAAAATTATTAGGAGATATTATATATGTTGTATTATACCTTTTAAATTCCAAAAATCCATACAATCCACCTTTAAATTTCTCCTACATGTCTGGTTGTTGAAGGTAGTGTGAAAAGGGCTTCAGAAATGCTAGTTTCTTGGACCATTTCATGGTTCTCATATCTAAAAAAGGTATAAAGAGCCAAAAAATTACATGGATATTGGTCATATGCTTATTAAATTTAATCACACACTTTTTTTTGGTTTTACATGTGTGGGATAACTCTAGATCAAATTCTTAGTTTTTAGGCTTAGAGGGCTAATTGTGACCTAATTGGAGAGAGAAAAAAACAAAAAGTACACTTGTAATTGCTTTCATGTCATGAAAATTTTCATGGATTTGTAGATGGATACTGGGTATTCAAAAATACCTTAATTTTATAATATCATTTGTACATCCATATACACAAGGATTTTTGTGTATTTTTAGGGCTATAAGGATTTGAGGGCTAATGAGATCTTAAGGTGAAAAATGAGGTCTTAGTGAGTGATTGAGGATTTAAAAGGAGTTTTCCTAGGTATGATAGGGTATGAATATTCCTTTCATGGATAAATATTTCCTTTGGGAATATGAAGTCAAGTTTTGAATCTCTCAAGCAAGGAGAGGTGTAGTAGACAAAAGGGGTTTCAAGACACCTAAGGAATTGTGTAATGATTGCCACTAAAATGTTAGTATAAGAGAGTTTAAAAATGCATGATAGATGTCAAAGAGGAGGTATAAAATTATTTCATGGTGATTTGATTATGAAGACCACATGCTACTCTCCAAGCCAAGAGAAGGGTAGTTTTGAAGAGGAAGATCAAGGTGTCAAGCCAAGTTTGAAACTCCTATGCCATTTGGGAGATGAAGCATCTTTAGAAGAGAAACACATGTCCTTGGAAATATATTGGGACTATTACATAAATATTTTCTTATTTTTAACTCTTGATAGACACTTGGCAATCTTCCTCCTCTATGCATATCTCTCTCTCTTCCTCATTCTCTATATATGTTGCTTCTTTTGGAATTGTAAGAAATCCACATTTTGGTATGGTGAAGCCCTAATGAATTTAACATTGATTTGAATTATAATCAAGATTCAAACTAGTTTTAGATTTATCAAGTCTTTCATAAGTGCATGAATTAGTTTTGTTGATTGATGATTGATAGTTTTCCTTCTTTGCATTCATTTATCTCTTCCATGATTTTAGTGAGAAATATACTTTCTAGCAGGACATATGATGTGTAACTAGTTGCTTTGTCTGATTTTAAGTGTAAAAAAGACTATTAGTTCCCATTATCAAATATATTAATCATATCCCTTGAATAATACATTTCATTATACCTTCATATTGGAGCACTTTTGTTAGAATAACCCTTGGATTTTGAAATCAACTTTATAGTTGCTTTCCATAGTGCAAGTTCAAGCAAGTTGTGGATTTTATATTGGTGAATTACCTCCATTAGAGTAGTTTCAATATCTTCTTATCCATTTTCATTCAAATCAATTAGGTTAGCGGTTAGTCTTAAGTCTTTTACATGTAATCTAGCCCATAATCTATAGAATCACCTCTTAGAATTGTTACCCACAATATATGAGGTGTTTAAATGTTATTATAAATCTAAGGATTATTAAGGTACAATCATTAAGAAGGGGGGGGTGAATCAGTGATCCTAGAAAATCCAACTTTGATTTTAATCCTTTCAAGTTCTTAAATAATTAACATAAGCATTCATGAAGCATACATATCATTCATATCAATGAGTAAGAGAGATAATGCAAGATCAATCACATAACACATGACATATATTGGAAAATCTCTTAGGGGATAAAACCCATTAGAACCTAACATTGGATTACTACCTTATAAAAACAAGAACCAATTTAGACCAAATCCTACTAATCAATGAACTACCATCCCTATTTAGTGAGACTAAAATCCCACAAGGTGTTACCACACCTATCTATATAAGATGTAACAATAACTAGACCTTTATCAAGTTCCACCTTGCAAGGAGGTTACAACCCCTTTAGATGCTAAGCTACCACAACAACACCTATGAACAAATCTACCCTTGAATTGATGTCTTCAATACCTAATGATGGACCTCTGATTATCACTCTTCACTTTTTCTCATAATCAAATAAAAAAAGAACTATTCTACCAATATAATTATGACTTACATGTCATACATACTATCCTCAATCTATTTATCTCTTCAACACATCCACTAGGCACCCACCCATTCTTCACTTCATAACACTTTGATCTCTAATGTAAAACACACATCCAAGTCTCGCTCATAGTCTTTCCATAAAAACCAATACATTTGGTTTCACCATTTATAGAGAAATCATGAATTAACAAGATCACAATATTTCCTTATTAGCCATAAAACATGCCTTCATCCTTAAGGCATCTCACATGGGTCACACTTAAGCACAATCCACTTTCAAGTAGGCCTAAGTCTCTTTTAGGTCCTATGGAGACCCATACATCTCTTTGAGACTTCTTCATACAAATTAAAAACATAATAACACTTTCCAACTCATGAAACCATGACACATGATCTATAGTTCCTCCTTAAGTGTCCATATCCATCACAATATCCTTCTACTTAAGCAAAAGTAACTCAAAAAACATTCTGTGGACACAGTCACCATGAATGAGAACATAGTCAACTTGTAAACCTTTGTTCATACTTCATATTATTGGTAAAAAATTCATAACTCACATAGATTATACTCATGGAGTCTAAAACACTCCCCAATATCTAATTCATCAAGAGACATTGAAACACCAACATAATGAGTTCAAATATCCTTCTTGGGTCACTTGCAGAATACACACAAACACATAGTAAACTTTTAAACTTCATAAATATGTCTATAATCACTTTTAAATCTTTAAAACTATATTTCCAAGAGTGCCTTGGAGTCCTCTACCACTTTTATTTTTACATCATGAGCAAATTCATCCTAGATCAAAAGATATGGCTCAAAAACCAGACATTAGTCTTTCCTTTGCAAAATTCAAATATTCAAATGCTAATGGTCATAGCTAAACTTTGAACACCATGCCCACATCTCATGTCCTTTATACTTAGACTAAACACACACCATCAATCTTCTCTAAATTTTAATGCATAGTACACCAATGCCCAAATGTTAAACCTTGAACTTGTTGACCTCATCTCATAAAATCTATAAATTTTGACTCAATGCATTCTATTGATCTTATATATGTAGGTAAGTCTTTAAAAATTCTAAAAAATTATTACTTTGACCACTTTTACTCCACTTGCATCATTATATCAATCTGTATGAACACACATGAATCATTCGATCCTTATCTTGTACCTTTTTTTAGTGATAAACATCATGCACTTCTTACCATCTCACTCAACATGCACCATTATATCAAAAATATATGATCACCTTCAAGCCATTGGATCTTAATTTGGTCCTGATATTTATCTCTTGCAAAAACAAATATGGGAACCTTTAAAATCTGTTTGAGAATCCAACTTTGAACCTCAATAATTTTTACCTTACTCACTCGCATGTTCTCAAATTTGGACCATATGATATACTCACATACGATAATCAAAACATATGTCTAAATACTCCTAAATCATTTTCATGTGTGAGATATAATTCCATAAAAACTCTCCCCTATATTTTTCTACCATAGAGCCAACTATGTCAAAAACTTATTTGGAAGACCAACTTCAAACATGCATATCTTTTGATGTGCTTTGATGCATGCTCTAAAATTTAGTGAAAAATAACTAGGCTCAAAAATAAACAAAAAGATATGATCATATTCTCTTGAATCATACACATTTGGGAGCTATACCATCACCAAACTACTTACTCAACTCTTTCTTGCCTCATACAATTTTGGCTAAGTATGGGAAAATAATGTCAAACTATTTGGGATCCCAACTTTGTACTTGCATATATTTTTATGTGTTTAGGTGAACAAATTGAGATTTATCTCATAATAAATAGGAAATATAATAAACAAACCCATGTGACCATTTATTTTTGAAACTTCCATGCATGAAAATGTTGACATCATTAACATGCTTACTCAGTTTTATTTGAACATAGAAAACATGGTCAAAATACCCGATAGCCCAACTTTGCACCCACATATATTTTACTATGATTAGGTGCATGACCTTAAAATTATAAAATAAAAATTATGGAATAATGTGATCACAACCATATGACAAACTTCCCTTTACTCATTCATATGTGGCAATGGTGATGTGAGCAAACTACCTACTCTTATTTTCTGCTACTAAACCCAAAGTGTCTAAATGAAAATAATGATCAATCTAGATGAAATAAACTCATGCACATAAGTATTAAAATCATATAAAACCTATGATATGACCCCTTACACATCTTAAAATCACCATACTCATCCCTAAACATCTCTAACCATGTCAAAACTGAAGATCAACCAAGCCACCTTTAAGTAAACTAGGACAAACACATTGCACACTTTGTTATTGTCACTTAGGCTATCAAATCACTTCATCCACTAAATATGACACCTCCATGACACCACCATAACATCATTTAAAAATCTCCAAAAATATCCCCTTTTGTCATTGATGTCAACACACATAATATAACTCACCTTCCTTCTCTCTCTTCAAGCATTCACACAACATGAACTTTCTCCCCTTTGACACAATGACAAAGTAGGAACCAACTGATCCTGGGGACTTGAAAATACTAACAATAGGAGAATACAATGTTATAAAGATAGTATAAACTCCCCCTCACCTTGAGCCTACCTTTCTTTGCCTTGACAACTTCCTCTTACTCCATGATAACACTCTCTTCAACCAAGCACTACAACCAATGAAGAAAGAACATAAAACACTAAAACTAAGGTAACTCAACAAGAAAAATTTGAGAGGGGCTCCCCCTAATATTTATGACCAATTTCAGCCCCTGAGCATCTTTAGATCTCCATACACTAGGAAGGACCACCTCACAAGCTCACTATCCTTCTCTCTCAAACCACCTCAAGGATCACCAATAGAAATTCATGCCACTCACAAAATAGGACACATTCTCTCAATAAACTTGAGAACACACCTTGAAATACTCGTATCTTGCTCTTTTGGAAAAATTAATCTAAAAGGCACTCTTCTTCATATTAGACCTATTTAGCCTCCTTATATCCCTTCCTATAACTTGTAGAGCCCACAAATTTTATTAGACACACCTTCAAGAACTGAAACTTCATATCTAGAGAATTTTCATATGCCCCCTTAATCACACCAAATTTCACCACCTAGTTCATCCTTTATATCATAATTCATTTACAAACCAATTTACTAATTAGGCCTCCATCTTGATAAAAACATGAATAACTTAAAATTAACAAATCTTTAGATTTATATGAATCTTAATTTGACAACCCATTTGGTCCATTCAACCTATTAAGAAGCCTCATACCTCAACTCATAAGGTAGACCACTTTTCTATCATAGCTTAAAAACCCTAAAATATTAAAATAAACAAGGTCAACAAACCTCCTTCTAATCAATGCACACCTCTAAAATTTATTACACACCTGGATAAAACCATCACACACTTTGGAAAAAAATTTAAACCTTCATATCTTTGGCAACATTGACTTCCCATAACCCATTTTTAGGCTTGCTTGCCCTTAAACAAAAAACTGAGAAAATTGAGAGCACTCAAAAATATTTAACTTGAATTCAACATACCTTTAAACCAAAAAAACACCTAAATTAGACTAGAATAAGGTCAATCAACTATAATATTCAAAAATATCATCTTGACAAATTTCAAATCCTCTTTTACCACTTGAAAACCTTCAATCTGACCTTGCAAACTGGCCATATACAACTATGACATCACTCTATCATTATCAAAACATATTTTTCATATGGACAAACCTATTACAATAAAAAAAACACTAATCTCTATCCATCTAGAACCATTTTAAGAACAACAAAGCAACACTTGCTTCTCCACAAGAAAGATGTCTCCTAAGAAGCATAGGCAGATACACCCTACTTCATAATGTCCTAGAATAATGTGAAACTAGGAGTTGCCAATAACTCCTCATATTCCTTCTCTACCTTGGTCATCTAATACTTTTAATTCTTCTTCTTATTCTTAGGCTTAGGAGAATCAACATGCTCAACCTCTACACATTCTCCTTTTCATCTATGATTGGATTGATAATATATGGAGACAACATAGATTCATGACAAACCTTTTCATTTGTATAAACTTATTTGTAGATTGGAACCTCATCACTAGGTACTAATAATTAATGTTTTTTTAAAGATACTTGCTCATAAATAACATGATGTTCACTTAAATCTGTACACACCTCAGAACTAGCCTCAACCAATGTCTTGGTCTTCTTCTTGAGCTTGGTCTCTTCATTCTCAACATGAGCATAAAATTAGACCTTTTAACACCTTTCAAATTTTTTAGCTTTATCCACCATAAAAAATAGATTACTTAGACCTATATATTCATCATGACTTATACTTGTCACATTTGGATTCTATGTTAACTTGTATTTTTCCTTACACTCCAGGAGCCTGCTTAAACTTATTCTAACTTGTAGACCTTTGCTTACAGAACCTAACAATGTAACCTCTCTGTTCATAATTTTATCACACCATACCTTTTTCAAGAAATGTGTCTTTCCATACCTTATTTGGAAAAAATCTTTAAATATGTCCCATGTCATGACAAATGAAACAACATCCTCTTTTTGAAGACCTTGTCTAACCTTATGTGGATAATGGTTCACAGAGTTTCACACATTAAGACACTTAAAGAACTTAATTTTGTTCACACCTTTTGATTGATGACCCCCATCATAGTTCCATGAAAACTTAGCTATAATAGGTCTCTTTCATTCTCTATCCCTATGACTAAATTGATTACATGTGTAATAATAAACATTGAATCTTTCATACCTCATGGCATTTGGTTGTGTAATCTAATTTGATTATATTCTACCAGCTTCATTCCCTATTTGATGATTTGTCTTCAAATTATGATTTTCCTAGTTCACATTAGTCCTCATCTTGTCTTGAGTTACATTATTTTGTTCCTCTTCATATCCAAGACCAGTTCTATCACTAACATGATTTTAACCACTCAAAATATTATCTAGATCATATGAGCTCTTTTAAAATTTCACAAATGTCTTGATCTTACTATATGCCTTTTCTAACTCATCTTTCAAAGACTCATTTTTAGAAACATACCTTGAACATTCATCTTCCTTAGATTTTAGGCTTATAGTAGAATTTTTATTTGACAATTGATATGCTTAACCATATAGTCATGCTCCTTGGTATCTTCATTAAATCTTGCTTCATACACACTAAATTTCTCTTCATAGTCTTTGAGTTGATATTTCATCTTCTTATTGATCTTATTCTCAATCTTTAGTTCTTCAAGAACATTTTTTAAGGGAGTCTCATAGTCCATCTCGTCTTCATCATCATCTAAATCACTCCAAGTAGACTCCTTTTGATGTGATCAACTTCTTTCCTTAGCCATGAACATGGCTTCATCTTCATCAGGACCATAATCTTCATGATCATACATTGAGTCACTATCTACATTATCATCTAATGAACTACAATCTTATTTGGTGTAGAGACTCTTGTTGTTCTTGAAGGACTTTTTCTTGTTGTTATACTTTCTAAATCCTTTCTTCCTATATGTCTTCTTATCTTCATCATGACCTTCACCAAGATCTTCATCATCATTCTTATCATGCTTATGAGGGCACTTTTGAGCAAAATGTCCTATCTCTCTATAGTTGAAACATTTGAAGGGTATTTTACCCTTATACTTCCCTGAGCCAGTGTTTAATTTCCTAGTAATCATCAATATTAGACATGTCATCCTCCTTGGGTTTCTTACCTTGAAATTTTTTTTATGCTTCATTTCTATCTTGAATGTAGATTCCTTCTTCTATGGTATATCATCATTCTTCCTCATCTCGTTGATAGTAAAGATGCCATGCAATTCATCCAACTTCAATTGAGTAAGATCATGAATTTATTCTATTAAGATCAAGCTTTAGGGATAGAGACCTTAATACCTTTTGAACTATAGGAGCCTCTTCAAGGTTCTCTCCAAGACCTCTGATGATGTTTATAATCTCGTCAACTCTTTGAAAAAATGATGCCACATAATATTCTTCCTTCATCTTGAGACTTTCAAATTTCCTTCTATGAGTTTGTAACTTATCAATCTTAACCTTTGATTCTCCTTCATATATGATTTTCATTTTGTCCCATATCTCTTTAGCATATTTAAAATGTATTACCTTGGTGAACTCATTTTATTTAAGACCATAAGTGATGCATTCATTGCCCTAGAATTATTCTCAAATATCTTCTTGTCTACAAGACTATATGAAGGAGTAGTAGAAGCAACATAACCATCCATAATAGATTGTCATACATCAAACCCTAGGGACATACTATATGTCTTCATCATTGCACTACAAAAAACATAATTGGATTTATTGAACATTGGTGCTTAGTAGAGAAACCTCCTTGATGACTATCCATATTGTACCTTAGATCACCTTAAAGTTACCAAGACTTTACCAAAAGACCCACATTGATACTAATTATTAGACTTACAATCACTGAGAAGGGTGGGGGTTGAATAAGTGAGCCTAGAAAATCTAACTTCAATTTTAATCCTTTCAAGTTCTTCAACAATTACCATAAGCATTCATGAAGCATACACATCATTCATAGCAATGAGTAATAGAGACAATGAAAGATCAATCATGTAACACATAACATATGTGGGAAAACCTCTCGGGGTAGAAAACCCACTAGAACCTACAATCGGACTACTATCTTATAAAAACAAGAGCCAATTTATACCAACTACTATTGATCAAGGAAGTAAGAACTACCATCCCTATTTAGTGAGACTACAATCCCACAAGGTGCTACCATACCTATCTAGCTAAACTACAACAATAACTAGACATTTATAAAGTTATACATTTCAAGGAAGATTCAAACCCCTTAAATGCTGAGCTACCACAAAAACACCTATGAACACATCCACCTTTGGATTGATGTCTTCAACACCTAATGATGGACCTCTGATTATCACTCTTCACCTTCACTCATAATAAAATAAAAATAGAACTATTATACTAATAGAATTATGAACTACATGTCATACATACCATCCTAAATTTGTTTATCTATTTAACACATCCACTGGGAATCCACCCTTTATTCACTTCATAACACTCTGCTCTCTAATGCAAAACACACACCCAAGTCTCTTTCACAATCTTTCCACAAGCGTAGAAACTAACACATTTGGTTTCACCATTTATAGATAAATCATGAATTAACAAGATCAAAACCTTTCCTTTTCATCCATAAAACTTTCCTTCATCCTTAAGGCATCTCACATGGGTCACACTTAAGTAAAATCTACTTTCAAATAGGCCTAAGTCTCTTTTAGGTCAGATGGAGACCCATATAGCTCTTTGACACTTCTTTAAAAAAAATTAGGAACATAGGAACACTTTTAAACTCATGAACCCATGAAAAATTATATATATGTCCTCCTTAAGTTCCCATATCCATCACATTACCCTTATGATTAAGAACAAACTTCTTAAACAACATTCTATGCGCATAGTCAGCATGAACAAATACACAGTCAAACTGTAAACCTTTGTTCATTTTTAATATGATTGTTCAAACCTTTATAATGGACAAAGATCATCCTCATGGAGTATATAACACTCCCCAATATCCAATTCATCAAGAGACATCAAAATACCAATAGAAAAAGATTAAATATCCTTCTTAGGTCACTTGCAGTAAACACATGAACACAATCAAATTTGAACCTTCATAACTATGTTTGTACTCACTTTAAAATATTAAAACCTATATTTTAAAGAGTTCCTTGGAGTCCTCTACCACTTTTATTTTTACATAATGATAAAATACATTATGGATCAAAAGATATGGTTCAAAAACAAGACACTAGTCTTTCCTTTACAAAATTCAAACATTCAAATACTAATGGTCATAGTTAAAATTTAAACACCATGATTGCATCTTATGTCCTCAATACTTAGATTAAAAAAACACTGCCAATCTTCTTTAAATTTTAATGCATAGTTTGGCAATGCCCAAATGTTAAACCTTGAACATTTTGGCCTCATCTCGTGTAATTTAGAAACTTTGACTCAATACTCTTTGTCAATCTTTTGTACATAGATCACTCTTTAACAATTCTAAAAAATTATCACTTTAACCACTTTGATTCCACTCTCATTATTAGATCAATATGTATGAATACATGCAAACTATTTTATCCTTATCTTTTACCTTTACTTAGTTATAAACATCATGCACTTCTTACCATATTGCTTAACATGTACCATTAAATCAAAATCATATGATCGCCCATGAGCCATTGGATCTTCATTTGGTCCTGATCTTTATCTCTTGCCAAAATGACTATGGGAACCTTTGTAGTCTATCTAAGAAGCCAAATTTAAACCTTAATAACTTTTACCTCACTCACATGCATGTTATCAAATTTGGATCATATGATCTCATCATATAGGATAATCTAACCATGTGTCAAATTACTCCTAAATCTTTCACATGTGTGAGATAAAATCCCATAAAAATTATCACTTAGATTTTTATGCCACAAAGCCAACTATGTCAAAAACTTGTCTGGAAGGCCAAATTTGAACATGCATATCTTTTGATGCACTTTGGTGCATGATCTCAAATTTAGTGTAAAATAACTAGGCTAAAAATTTAATAAACCCATATGATCATCTTCTCATAAATTATCCACAAGTGTGAGATATGCCATCACCAAATTACTTACTTGGCTCTTTCTTACCTCATGTAATTTTGGCTATGTATGGGAAAATAATTTCAAACTGCCTAAGATCCTAAATTTGCACTTTCATATCTTTTGACATTTTTAGGTGCATGACCTGAGATTTAGTGAATAAAAAATAAGCACAATATTGAACGAACCCATGTATGAAAATGGTGACATCATCAACATACTTACTCAATTCTATTTGAACATAGAAAACACTATCAAAATTCCTAAGAGCCCAAATTTGCACCAACATATCTTTGATTGCACTTAGGCACATGACTTGAGACTTATCACATAGAAACTAGGGACTAATGTGATCAAAACCATATGACCAACTCCATTTGACTCATTAATATATGAAAATGGTGACATCAATAAACTACCTACTTAAATTTTATGCTACTAGACCTAAAGTGTCTAGATGAAAACATTGATCAATCCAGATGAAATACACTCATGCACATGAGCACTCAAATAATATAAAACCTATGATAGGACCCCTTACACATCCTAAAATCACCATACTCATCCCTAAACATATCTAACCATGTCAAAACTAAATATCAACCAAGCCACCTTCAAGAAAACTAGGACAAACACATTCCACACTTTGTCATTGTCACTTATGCTATTGAATCACTTCAACCACTCACCAAGACACCTCCATGACATCACCATGACATCATTGATAACTCTCCAACAAGGAGGCTATAATATCCCTCCTTAGGGTGCAAATTTAGGATATAACAAATACTATACATAAATAAAATGAATAGAAAACCATGTTATGCTTTTTGAAATATTTTTACAACATGTTAAG
Organism: Torreya grandis; assembly: GCA_037957365.1. Lineage (NCBI taxonomy): Eukaryota > Viridiplantae > Streptophyta > Pinopsida > Cupressales > Taxaceae > Torreya > Torreya grandis. The sequence goes on from JARHVA010000893.1 coordinate 3,150,012, forward strand.
TCAAGCAAGGATAAAAATGGAAAAATTAAAGATATTTAAACAACCCATGCCATGTGTCAAGATATAGTGTCAAATAAGGGTAAATAAAAAATTGGTGTCGAGGAAGTGAAGGCAAACAACATAACCCCATTATATATGTGAATCACAACATCATAAATAAATATATTTTGTGGGATTTGGAGAGGGATAAGGATGAATTAGTTATATTCCCATATATTATGTAGATATAAATTTATGTGATCATCTAAGCCCAATGTAAGCCATAAAAATTATAGATAATCAATATGTATGTGTGATAAAGTAGTGTACAAACTAATAATGTGCACTAGAATGATATTGTCATGAAGGATTCATCATTATAAGATAAATGTCATGGATGAATATATCAATATAAAGAATCAAAAGGAAAGTGGTAAGTGAAAATATCATAACAAAGTGAAGGGGTATAATAATGATTTAAGGCAAGATCATATATACATATGTTATTATTTTTTTTTGTATTTTATTTTTTATCATTTTGTATTTTTAGTTACATATACATAATGCATAAATGATATTGAATTCAATCACAATGAATATTTAAATTAACTAACATATGATATTTACACCAATAGTTGTACCAATTGGAAGAAAATCCTCTACCTAGCCACTTAGAAATAATATTATGTTATACTCATTTGAATAAATATATAAAAATAGCTAATGTATATATCCCATTATTATTTGACATGGTTTATTTTATTTCTCTTTTTGTTTAATGTGTGTTACTTATTCCATTCATTTATACTTAATTGTTTGATTTATCTTTGGTACCTACACTTGTGTATTATGACATGTATGTGTCTTTTTTTTATATACTTACTCTATATATTTGATTTGTAAGCAAACCACCTTGGAACGTCAAGGAGATAGTGATATTAATGTGGTCAAATTTTTATTCCATTTTTGTAACCATTATTGTCCCAATATCCTTCTTCACATATAATAATGTATCTATTATCTTATGCCTAACATAAATTTATATAGTAACAATCCCCAAGGCATCCTCATCCTCGTAAGTATGTATATATGGTAAATATTACTCATAATATTCCAAATCATTAATAAATCCAATTATACATGTATTTAATTATGCTTTATCATATAAAAAAATTCCTTCTCTATATTCACCTCTAATAATTTCTTGAATGACCATTAGTTCCTTTATAAAAACATCCTAAGATAGATTGATCCTTATAGAATGTGGGGTGGAATAAGATCTTATTCTAGTGATAACTTCCATAGAATCCAAAGTGAATTTTTTCTCATTTATAGGTACATCCTAGGATATATTACCCTTCATGGAGTTATTAATAGAATAATATGGAGAAGTGGACATTTTTGACCTATTATTAATTGTACCAAATGTAATAATCCCTTTATCCACAAGTTGTTCAATATTTTATCACAATGCATAAAAAATGTTATCTTTATGTCCATGGATATGATTGTAATCAAAAAATGATATTTCCCCCACTCTTTCAAGGTTATGTGGAGGGAGATAATAATTAAGAGTTAAGTTTAAAAATAGCACTTGGTTGATCTTTGAAACTATTAAACTTGATTGGTGGATGTTTATCTACAATAGGTGAACTCATGATATTTTTTGCCTTGTAAATCATGTTCTTTGAATCTTTTATTGTATTAAGAACCTTAATTAGACATTTTTATTTAAAATGTGATTCAATTTGATAAATATTTATGTGTAATATATTACTTAGGTGCAGATGCTCTTGTATCACTTGAAGTTGTTGACATATGTGAATAATAAATGAGATCAAAACCATAGATGAAAATATCCATTTAAAGTCTCTCAAAATAAGGATAATAATTTTAAAAATATCTTTCCTTAAGTTGAGATATAACACCTTTATAAATATAAATTTCTTTTCTAAATCTAATGGCTGATACATTAAATAATGTCATCTATTTTTAAATCATAAAATGTAATCTTTAATAAGCTCATCATGACTATGTTTTATTTTTTGAATATGCCCCAATGTGAATATAGTAACCTTATTCTTATAAAATTTGGATAATAAGACTTATTATATATTATTAAAGAAAGGTAAAGATCCATGAGGAAGACTATAGAACCAATTAAGGCATCCCCATCTAAACTTCTATGGAAATATTTTAATAATAGTATTCAAGAATTTGAACATTTCCAAAAATAAATTACATAATTGGTCAAATGATTAACATGATCATCATTTCCATAATAAAATTGGAACTTAAGCATTAAAAATTATTATGGATAATTGTGCTTATTTATACTTCATGTTATAGGTTGTTCTAAGATGTCATTATATTCCATGTTATCATTACATGATTTAGAGTGTAAAGTGAGAGAGTTAACATGGTTTAAAAGCTCCCATATGGTAAGCATCATATAAATTATATGGATAGTAGGGATATATTGGCAAACCCATATATATTTTTGGGAACTCAAACCTTAGTTTTAACCTTAGGGTATCATTCTTCTCTCCCAGGTTTTCAAATTTTTATCTTAGGATTTCATATCTGATTTTTGAGTTCCCCATACATTAAGGTTATAAATATTTTTTATCTTTGCCCTATCCTTCTAAAAATTTTCATGATTTTATTAAGGTAAATAATTAGTTTAAATGGTGTTTAAATTTAAAATAATCATATTCCTTTGATTCAACTTAAAATGCCTAAAATAATTTAAATACAAATTCCCTATTCTTTTTTTGATGCAAATGTTAATAATCATAGGAAGTGAGAGAACATATTGTTAATTATGAAATGCTTGATCTAGAAAATTCTAATGAATATAATAATGAATACCAAGATATAATCCATCATGATTAATTTAATGGGGTACATCCTAAATAAGTATAAGCCTTGGATAATTTTTAACATCGAATTTGACAACAACCTAATAAATTAGATAAAGTTTTGAAGTTAATCCTAGAAGTTTAAAATGCACAAGAGGCTAATGTTATAACATCTAAGGAAAAAAATGATTATTTAAATGATATACATCAAAATTTTAGATTTAATAACACTAAAATAAGTGTCAACACCACTAATACCACTGCTAATATTCCTATGTCTATACCTATAGTTACACATGTGATGTGTACCCAAGATATGGGGTCAACACATTTTTTCTTAGATTTTGATGCACATACTTAATATACTTATGTACATCCTATGATTTATAATCAAATGATATTATTATCCATTCCTGATTCATAATCCTTCACATAAACTATTATATCTCTACATGCTAAGTTGTTATAGTTAGAGCAGGTTGCTTCTACATTGAGATATTCAAATGATTCTCACACATTGTTTCAAAATTTAATAGCCCAAAGTATTTCATTTTATCCATTAATTATAATTTTTATAACTCTTAAACTTACATTATATGATGGTAAAGTGATCTATATAAACATCAAAGATTCTTTCATGTAATATTTACACAAATCATTAAGGATATGAATTTTGTTGGTTCTATGATCTCCCATTATAATTATTTAAGGAATTCAGTCCTTTCACCAATCATTTTTTAGTAAATTTTTCAATAAATATTAGTGAGAAAAAAATTTATGCCAAAACTATAAAACTTAAGCAAGGATACAATTAACTAATTAGTGAATATGTGCTTAGATGAAAGACCATGATTTATAAGATGAAAAATCCCAAGGTTGATAATGAGTCACGATATATATTCAATAAATAAAATATACTCTTCATGAGTCTATTATGTTCAAGAGATTCAATGTTTTTGATGACTTACAATATAAAGGTATAGATAAATAAATTAAGAACGTATCTTAAATAAGATAAAGGACATAGTTAATGATCTAGATACTTCAAATTAAAATTTTAAAATTAAACCAAGTTACAAGGCCAAAATATATGATATTAAAAATGAGGAAAATTTAACAGTTAATGTACTGTCATAACCTACTAATCATCTTTTCTTATCCACTACACTAAGGAGGATATTTTAATGATTACTTGAATATCCTCATAAGCTCTTGTATAAGTTACTTGAGAAAAACCTTTTGTCTCTCCCTCCCAAAAAATATGTTTATATGATTAATCCTCCATCTAAGGGACATGATATTAATGTGTATTATGATTATCATCACTGTGATGGACATTATATGAACATATGCTTTGAGCTAACACATACAATTTAGGATTTAATTGAAGATAATTTTATTGATATTAAAACACCTATGAATGATTCAGGACATCAACATAATAGCAATGAAAAAAAATCTTTTTATTAACCATATAAAAATAGAAACTAAGTATAATCCTAAGGTGTGTATGACTTATAAGAATAGCCTCCTCTATAGACATATGGGTATCCATTAGATGTTATTATCCATACACTCATAAACACATTATTTCAATTGCCTAAAATTACCTTTTATTGTAGTTATATTGTGAAAGATTATTCTAATTACAATTCATTATTTTTACACACATACAAGAATTCACAACTTATAAAAAGTGTTGTGGTAGACAATGGTTAAAGTGAAACAAGTTTTCACTATAATAATCCTTACTAGTCTTGGATATACATATGAGGATTTGATGGATACAACTAAGATAGTTAAAATACTTGATGTAAATAGAAATATCACTTTAGGGAGTATTGTGTAACCACTTAAGTTGGGTCCTACTATATTTGCTATTCCATTTTTTATTTTACCAAATACATGAGAATTTAACATATTGTTAGGATATCCTTGAATACATAATCTCCATGTAATACCATATTACATACATATATTTTTGAGGTATATACATGGAAATAAGTTAGTAATATTTATAGGTATTCTATATGAATATCCTATTTATCCAAATGCATTTCATCCTTCGCCCCCACCACCACCATAGTCAGTTATAAAATCTATCTAGGTTTTTTATACATAGACATTTTGAAGGAAGGTATTTAACTTCCATATATTACCAGTGATTCAATTATAGTTACATCATAGGGTTATCTAGTATGTATGACAAACATTATCTACTACATCACATCCTAAGTTAGTGTTATAGATAGTTCACTATGTTCTACATCAAACACAATCACCTATTCCTACTACATGGTTGATTCCATATGATACCATGCCCATTAGGGTTATTCATAATACACATGATAATATTATTTGTGATGATGATGATGATGATGATGAAAAATATGTTATAGCACAAGATCAATTATTGAATTATAATATAGATACATAAATTCTACTTGTTCATGATAGGTGATAATTTATATTTTTTATATAAGACATACATGTGACCACCTCATTGATTGGATCATTTTTTAGTAGGAAAATGCTTTATATATTCAAAAACACAAAAAATTGAAAATAAAAAATATTGTAAAAATAAAAAACTAAGACCTAAGTATAACATGTTTTACTTGTTACTACTTTTGATCTATGTTATTTACTACATGTTTGGTAGATTACATATCCTTTTACATATGTAAATTAATTTCATGATATATATGAGTGAGATTCAAGATATACATTCTATAAATGATACATGGATATATAGATATAGGACATACACATAGGGGCCTTACCAATGCTAAGGGTATCTCATTCCATAGGTTAAATTATTATAGATTATATATTTATATGACCTTTTCATTTATTATATTGAGCTAAATTGATTAATTTCATGTTATTTTATCTTTATTATATATTTCATAGTGCTATACTACATGAATATGCTAATTTACTATGCTATGAAATGTACATATGGTGTATACTAGTTTGACATGTTCTATACTTAACTGTTGTTATTTCATTTAATATATCATAATCATTGATTATGTTTTGTCTTGGTTTTATCCTTAATATATGACATTGATTGATTATTTTTTCATTGTATAACTCTTTATTTAGAACTTGTCTTTTTTTATGACTTTTGATTGATTATTTCATTATATAACTCTTTCCTTGGCCTTTATCTTATTCTATGACTTTTAATTAATTGAGTTTCTCATTATATGAATTTCTATTTAAATATATCTTTCCTTATCATGTAACATTTTAATATCCATTGTGTGTTGCTCTTGTGATGTGTGACATTGAGTGCTATTGTGTGTGCATTATTATTTGCATCATGGCCATGACATTGTGTACTTATTAGTAGATACATATTTGATTTTAAATTGATCTTGTTATTATGTGATCTATATCATGTACCTCTCTAATTTTTTATGGTGACATGATCCATTTCATGCACCTTTTTTTACATAGGTTAAAATTCATTTCTTATATATTTTATGATTACTAATGCATGCCTAATTTATATTTATATATTGGCATGACACTTATATGCCTTCTACTACATGTTTCATATATGATTGGATGATATATTCATACTATGATGATATATTATCCATATGTTAACACATGCTTTTATATGAATACACATTTCTATATAACATGATGTCATTCACTCTTTTATTTTTAAATAAGTAATTCACAATCTACATTTCTCACTCAAAATAAGGCATATTGTGGGTTTATCATAGATATTCAAGCCTCCACATAGAAAATTTAGATTTTGTGATAGCTCACATGATTCAGAGGGTTGAAATATATTTAGATTGTCAATTTGGTTCATATTATGGGATATATAATTCCATATCGAGACATATTTAAGGTCATATGTAATACATATATAGACATTTTCAAGGAACATGAGTCATAAGTTTTCAAAAGTATCAATTTTGAGAAAAAATGCCATATATATTTAATGACATTCTATATTAGATTGGAAGATGTGATCAAATTATAGGGATTGAACATTAATCATGCACACCATATTAAATTATTTTATATTTTCAAGTTTATATTAATGGCCTTGAAGGTAAACAATGTAACATTTTAAATCTATAATTTTGTTTGCAGTGGGTGATTCACCCTTACATGAGACCTGTTGATGCTTAAAATTGTGTTGTTTCCAACACCAACATGGGAAGTTTCAAGAATGTGGGACTTGCGACCTGAAACAACCTCCAAATTTTAAAGAAGCTGGATCTTCTTTATCTCAAATGTATTATGGGAAAAGGGGATAAAAATTAAATGGAATCACCAATGCAATGAAAGAAAATTTAACTACGGTGATGCGCCTGAGTATGATTCATTCCTTAATACTAAGCATAGTGAAGCTATCTTTAGGATTCAATTACATTAAAGAGAAAATAATGCATGATCAATGTAAAAGATGAAAACAAATAGAATCAAAGGGTCACAACTTAGATGATTTTACAATAACATAGAAAATATCAGCAAAGGCACATAACTCAATCTTCTTATTAATTTTCCAGTCACATAAAAGGCACTGATACATGCAAAGTTATACAAACTTTCTGAATTAAGAAAATAGAACAAAGGTAAATGATATTATTGGCCACAGCAAGAAAGTCTCAAAAACTTCTTGTAAATCTTTGATAACAATCTATATCAAAAAATTCTCTCCCTTTTCCTCCTTTTCTTTTCCTTTTCTATTTTTTCAACTTACAATTTGAACACATATTTATAGCATAGGACTAGCTTAAGATTGCCTGCATGATCAAATCCCAACGGTCTAACCAAACTCAAACTTAACGGGAAGTGTCTAATAGAAGATATCTTTCAGATCTAAAATGTTTATCCTCTCTACAAGTTCATTGGCTGAAATATATACTCAAGGCACTTTACGCTATGAAATAGGTGAGGACACTTGGCAACATCTGCTTGTCTATAGAAGCTTTAGATACTTTTTGAGAGTCCTATAGAAGATGACAGATGGCAGTCTCTGTTGAGCTTTAGCTACACTATAGAAACATTTGGGGCTCATTTTAGATTCACACAAATGATGAAACTTGGCACACTTTGCTTACTTTAGTAACTCACCTGGGGCCCACCACAGTCCTTACTCAATAACGAAACAAAAGGAAGAAATTACAGATGTTGACACTTGGCAGTCTCTATCGAGATTTAACAAGGGACACACAACACTTTCCATTGCATTTAGAGAAACATATTAAAACCTTCTATAGTTGCCACTTGGCACCTTCCATGTGCACTAAGAGAAGCTTAGAAGCTTTTGAAACTTATAAGAAACTAAAACATGGATGTCAACACTTGTCAGGCTCCATGAGTATATAACAGGATATGTGGCTCCATCCATGTTACTTAGAGAAATTATAATGTGTCTGGGCTGATGACACTTGGCATGTTCCATGTGACTCTAAGAGAAGCTTATTGAAAAAATCTTTTGAAACTTATAATAAACTAAAACTGAAACATGGATGATGACACTTGTCAGGCGCTGTGGGTATATAACAGGACATGTGGTAGCTTTCACATTATTTAAAGAAATTATATTGTGTCCCAGCTAATGACACTTGGCATGTTCCACGTGACTTTAAGACTTAGAAAAGACTTAGGCAAAATGAAAACTCACACCCATGCTCTTGTTAAAACCTTCACTGCCAAAACTAAAATGCATAGGGACAAAACTGGAGTGCACAACTGAAACTCAAAACAAAATGTAGAGTATTTTACTCTATAGTTCTTGGTGACCCTGAGGACTTTTAAGCCTACTTAAAAAATAATCCAAATAATATATAAAAAATGTGAAAAAAATCATAAATTTTGTAAGGCCATATGATAAATAGACCATTCAACATCAGATAGTCCCTATTTATTTTGCAAATCTTGGAAGGCTAAATCAAGGTTGATGATGTCCTTGTGTGAAAAACTCTTCAAAACATGAACTATAGTATTTAATTGGAAATCAAGCTGGGCCATGGGGATCAAGACAAATTCCACTTTTGGTACTGATGAATCATTTGTTAAACCCTATAAAATTGACTGATCATTTTGTCTGGCTAACAATAAAGTCTTAATCTCATCAACCATTAACACAGTGTTGCTATCAAGAAAAGGGGAGGGAAGACCCCATTGCACTAGATATTCAATATGCTTCTTCATGTATTTTACTTCCTCTTTTACCACATCTAGGAGCTCTTTGTAATTAATTAATGTAGAGTTGCAATTGAGAACTTCGTTCACCCTTTTTGCAGCAATCATTTTGTCACTAATTCCTACTGCTGATAACATTTCATTAGTTGTGTCATATAGCTTTTTTAGCAGCATTTGAGAATCAAACACTCTTAAAGAGATGGTGGACAGAGTGGCCTAGAATGAAGTCTCTACCTTTTCACATAATTTCTATGTATTTAGTAGGAAAGTTAGAGAGGGTTTGAGCTGAGTAATCTCTTCAGAGATTCTTTTCCATACTGATACATATAACTCCTTGACTAGGTTCAGAACTCCTATATTTTTTGGCCTATTAGCCAACTCAAGTGTCAATTGTTTTGTTATTTGTTGCTTAGCTTGAAGTTGGGCATGTATGGCAGTGGTATTATTTTGCTCATTTAGCAGCTTCTACTAGAATTGAGTGACCTGTTGCAGGCTTTCCTGACATTTTTTTGTAGTGTTGCCTTTTCTTGCCTTAGGGTTGTCACTGCAACTTTCTCTTATGTTAGCTCTTCTTTTAAAGAAGCATTTAGGTCTTGAATAGCCTGGTGAATCTGACAAGAAATAGTATCTTGCAAATATTTGTTGAGACTCTCTATTTCATCATTCTTTGTTTTGATTTTTGTAGCCAGATTGCTACCATTTGCTTTCTCTTGAGCCAGATTAGCCTCCATCTTCTATAGCTTCTTCGACACTTTAAAATAATTAGTAGATATAGTAGAAGTGGTTTCATTCAGCATCTCAACCCTATCTTGTGGTCTGAAAAGTAACATATCCATAGCCACTGCACTCATTGTATAATCTTGAGGCTGCATCTGCTCATTCAACCTGACTACATTAGGTGACAAATGAGTCACAATTAACTACTACTAGATTGGGTCAAATAGTGATCTCATGTGTGGTGCAGCCAGAGCTTTATTATCTTTCTTCCTTTTTTTATCCATCTGGGCTTCCCTAGTCTTCTTAGCAGTGTTTGTTTGAGCTTGGAAGGTAGAGGGAGAGGCAATATACCCACCTGCAAAAGGATAACCCTATGGCAATCCATAGGGAATAGCCAAATGTTGGCTAGGGGGAATCTATGGAGGTATTATCTTTGGGACAGAGAGGGAAAAGGGAGGCAATGATGTGGCCTGTGATGACATGGCCTGAGTAGTAATAGGTGGGGCAAATTAGGAAATTGGCATAGCAGAGGTGGCAGGGGATAATATTTAGCCAGTTGGGATTGCCACCCCTATAGAAGAAGAAAAAGATTGAGAAGAAGGAGAAATAACATGTACTTGAGGAACAACATATGTACTCAGTGGTTGATGCTGTGAGGGCTCTACCTCCTCATCTGAATTAGGCTAAAGTTTTAGCTTCTTATGTTTCCTTGGCCTTTCTTCTTCTTGTTGTGCTTCCTTCTCTTCAACATTTACCACTGCTACTAGTGGTGATTGCACAAAATTGGGAACCCCAAAGGTTGACACTAATGAAGAAGCTTTGGGTGGTGAGGATACCACATTCTTTTGTTTTTCTATAGTGACTGTAGATGAATTTTGTCTTAGGGCCTGCATTGTATGAGTGGATTCTGCTTCCCCCTCTAACTCTCCACCATGTGTCTGCAATTTGCTTATATTAGGTCTAGAGATAGGAGATGGATGCCATTCATCCCAGATTGCCTCCCATTTCTCATATGAGTTTACATTACCAAAAGGGTGAGTTATCTCAAAAAAAATTTGCCTATATTTCCAATAAGGCTTCTGTTTTCTCAAGTTTCCATTCTTTGTTCTTCAACTCCATTTTTAAAATAGAATTCATTCTAATTTTGGGGTCAAAAACCTTTTCCTTAACATAAAAGGTCTCCCATGGCCTGCCCTCTTGAAAGGGCAAATATATCAATTCTACATACAAATCAAGAATATCTTCCTTAGGGTTTCTTCTATCTTCCCAAAAGGGATGGCCCTCATGCATAATTTTAGCACCGACCTTGTTATTCTTGATCCATAGGGTTATGAAAATGCTTGGGTCATATCTCCATTTATCTTCAATCAGAAAGAAACCCAGGATAGCTAGCTTCCTCAGCAACAAGTGCTCAGCATCTCTGACCTCTAGGGCCATGTTTTTCTTTACCCATGGAATATCATACATTTTATTTTTCTTCTTCCCAGTGCCATAGTCATTATTAACCACATACACTTATCGAGTGACCTATAAGAATGTTAACCTAAGAGTTAAAATCTTGGGTAGCAACACTAGTTCTCTATTAAAACCATGGACCCTAATGACGGTATGATGAGATCCAAAAATGTAGTCACATGGAATAGTGTAATTTGTCATGAGGCCTCTGACACTTGGAGTTAATCTATTTTCAATAGGCTCTAGGCTTAGGTGACAAAAGGCAGGGGCAATAAAAATTTCCCAAAATTCATATGGGTCAGATGTTTTGGATAAGATATGTGTCCATACAGACACAGGAATGGTCCTATTATGACTGAAACTTGGGTCATACATATTTAAATGCATATATTGTGAAAAGATGCCAGAGTTTTGATATAATATGAGGTGAAAAAGATAAGAAGAATACTTGAAAACCCATTTAGATTTGAAGTGAGTGAGTTGGTCAACCATTGAATAGGCAATCTACTCTGAGAAGTCTAGCTGATACTCTTTAGACTTGTCTACAATTTTTAATCTGAAGAGAATGGCCATTTGCCAATCATAGATAGTTATGTCCTCCATTCTAAAAACAAATGCCATCATGGATAGTGCCTCTTGACTAGCCTATGTAAATTGTGCCCTTCTTATTGGTAGCATTGGCACAATGGTATCATCATCCCCTAATTGCAATTTTGATCTGAGAAACCTCAATTGATTATTAATGTTTGCCCACATTTTTTGCATTTTGGAAATGGTGGGAAATGTGGTTGTTTTGTCATGATATAAGGCCAACATGTCCCTAATGGCCTTCGATGTAATTTGCACCATGAATTGACCCTATTTTATGGTGTTTTAGGGTACATGAAATAATTTATTTCATATTTCAACTAAGTCAAGGCATGGATGTACACCTGGAATAATGAATATTGCCAATTGAGAAGTCCATATCTTCATCCCAAATGTTTCAAATTGTCTAGTCTTGACCTTCTAGATACATCTTTGGTGTGCCCCTTCTCATAGAGATTTGCCAGACTTTTGAAGGGTTGGGTCCATGATTCCATCTACAAAATCCTTCACCTTTGCTAGGTCGATCGCATAACCAACTTCAGGGACTCTTGTCCTTGGATAGGTCCTTAAGGGTTGTGTAGGAGCCAAAGCATATGATTTACTGGTGAGAAGCTTATCAATGGATTCATAAATCCCAAACCCCTATTGTGAAGATTTTACCTCCTCCATATCTATGTGTATATTGGGAATTAGTGAACTTATTTAACAAGTATGGAAGCTTTGCAATAGGGAAGGCACTTTTACTAGGCAAGTTTTGCTATGAATTGAAATGCAGGTAACAGGGATTTTCCTAGCAGACGTAGGAATGAATGAGACATAGTTAAGCCTTAACTCTTGTTATTAGGGTATTTAATGACACATCAAGTCTCATAAATGGCATTATAACTAAAAAATTGTTAATAAATCTTATTAAATGTACGTGGGATAGCGTGTTAGACACGTCATAAAAGTGGCTGCATAAAAGGTACCTTGGGAATTTTGAGGATTTGAGAGAGATTTAGTGAATGTGAGAGTTTTGAAAATTTAAAAAGGCTCTAAGCTATGGCCATGTGTTCATAGAACACTTATTAAAAGAAAGAGTGGGGAAGAAAGGGAAAATAGAGCAACAAGGAAAGGGAAACTATCTAACTATAATACATGGGAGATACTGCTTAAATGAAATGTTTCAGGTAGATCCCATTCATAGGAATATCTTTAACTTCACCCTCCATTATTTTAATCTCAAATTAATTTTTTTGTTTACATGTATGAATCTTATAGGGGCTAGTCCATAATGCCTCAAATTTATTGTGTCGACCTGGCTTGGCAGCGCTCGCATCCCATTTCAAAACAACTGAGCCTACTTTGAAATGGGAATTTGAAGTCTTCTTATCGAAGCAGTATTTGATTATTTTTTGATGTTTCATTAATGATACATGTGTTGTATCCCTCTTTTCTTGAACTTCCAGGAGCTCAACAAGTCTGACTTGCATGGGGTCATTCTCCTCAATTTCAATCTATTTTAATAACTGGAGAGCAGGAATCTCTAAGCTTAGGGGCATTACAATAGGCTTACCATAGACCAATTCATATGGGGACATATTTTTCACTTGTTGAGGTGTAATTATATCAACCCATAGTGCTATATTAAGCACTTTATGCCACTCTTTGTGATGATCAACCCCTATTCTCTTAATAAGTCTAATCAGGTTCTTGTTGGTTGATTATGCCAAACCATTACCCTGAGGGTAATAATTTGAGGAAGTTTTTAGATAGATTCCATAATTTAGTGCAAAGTCAGATATTTTTTCCCCTAAAAATGCCTTAGAATTATCTAAAATTATGGTATGAGGAGGCCCAAAGCGAGTAGTGATATCCCCCAAAAAGTCTAGGATCACATTTTTTGTTGTTTCTTTGAGTGGCACTACCTCACTCCATCTGGTAAAATAATCTATGGTAGTTAGAATCCATTTGTGTCCCATACTCAACATTGGATTGATCATCCCAATGAAGTTAAAACCCCATTGAGCAAAGGGTTCATCAACAATTATACGACTAAGGGGCATTACTGCATTCCTTCTCTTCCCCACATAATACTGACAAGATTGGCACTCTTTGACTAGTTGATAATAGTCTGTAAATAAAGTGGGCCAAAAATAACCTACCTGACTTATCTTTATAGCTATGGTTCTTGTAGAAAAATGTCCACTTGAGACTCCATGGTGCATTTCATGTAGTATTTTCTGAGCCTCATCTTTCTCTATGCATCTTAAAAGTATTCCATCAGTATTTCTTCTGAAAATAACTTGGCCAATTAAAATAAAATGGACCCCTTACTACCTACAGTATCTCCTCTTTTCCTGAGAGAGCTCTTTTTGTAAAATCCCATGTTTCATAAAATGGATTTTGTTTGTGACCTAGGATTTATGATCAATTTCTTGTATCCTCAATACATTTTCCTTTTCTATTTCTTCAGTTATCATCTTTTCCATATCTTGAGCCATGTATTGGCACAATCCCCTACCTCTGAACAACTTAGTGGGTCTGACCTCTACATCATACTCAAGGATCTTTGTTATCTATTTTGCTCTTTTTTCAATAATTTTACCTTCCATAATGTATTCTCTGACACTAGGATGAGCCACAAGTATCATAATCTTATTTCTTGATACCATATGCCTAAATTTCTTGAGGGATTTTACCATAGCATATGCTGTTTCTCCACAAAGTTGTATCTGGCTTCATACGACCTAAGAGTCTTTGATAAAAAAGCTATTAAGTGTTTTCCCTCTTGTTGATCATCTTTTTGTGTTAGGACAACAACAACACTAAACTCTTCTCCATAAACATACATTATAAAAGACTTAGAAAAGTCTAGGTTACTAAGTACCGGGGCTATTGAAATTGCTTTCTTGACCTCCTCAAAAGCTTGTTTTCCCTATGTAGTCCACTTGAACACCAGGTCTTTCTTCAAAAAGAGTGTCACTAGTCTCATTAGGCTTACAAAGTCTGATATGAATTGACTGACAAAATTAATCTTTCTCAAAAAGGATTAAACTGCCTTCTTATTTACTATCAAGGACAAGTTCATTATGGATGTGACTCTCTCTAGATCTATAGAGAATATTTCCTTGGATACTATATGTCCTAGTAGTTTGCCTTGAGGTACTACAAAGATACACTTCTTGGGATTTAGGGATATTCTAAATTCTTGACACTTCTTAAAAATAGATTCCAGATGATCAAAATGATCAACAACATTCTTGGAAAAAATAGTGAGGTCATCAAGATAAATTAGAATGATTTTATTTATGAGTTCTCTAAATGCTACATCCATTAATATTTGAAAAGTGGCTCCAGCATTTTATAGGCCAAATGGCATCTTGGCATATGCAAACATTCCCCATTTGGTAGTAAATGCAGTCTTGTGTTGGTCTTCATCAGCCAACCAAATCTGATTGTATCCAGAGAAACCATCTAGCAAAGAAAATCTCTCTAATCCAACCACAGTCTATAAAATTTGTTCCATAGAGGGCAGAGGATAGTGATCTTTCAAAGATGCTCTATTTAGGTCTCTAAAATCCACATAGAGCCTTATGTCACCATTATTTTTTCTAACTAGTACTAGATTAGATACCCAAGTTGAGTGTTTGATTGGAAAAATTATTTTACATTCTAAGAGTTTCTGCAACTCATCCACCATTAGAGGTTCAATCCTTGGATTCACTAGCCTCTACTTCTATCTGACTGGATTAGATCCTTCAGTTAGTTCTATGGTGTGCTGAATGATGTCTCTATTATAGCCACGAAGGTCTTCATAGGTCTAGGCTATTACTCTGCCATATCTTTCACACAAGTCAATTAGTCTTTCCCTTTCCTCTTGGGTTGTGGAATTTCCAATCTTTAGTTTTCTCCCTTCACTCACTTGTATCTTAGAATAATCTACTTTATTTTCTTGAAAACTTTTCTTCTCTAATCTTACATCTTCATGATCAAATAGGCTTTCTAAAGTAATCAAGCCTTTGGGAAGCTTTTTGGTCTTTAATTAAATAATTTGGTCTCCATATGCTTCTTCAATTTTGGGTTGCAATTGATCAGTAAATTCCCTTGACTATTGCAAAAATGAGAGTACCTAAAAATCATTTTCAAAGACTTGCCAATTTTCATCATTGTCTGGGATAGTTGGCCTTACTATAACTTTGACTGACTCTTTGTTGACTAATATATTAGTTACTAGGTCAAACTATGATCCAATCTGTGCCATCCTATCTGCTTCATAATTTTGGGTTCTAAGAACTAATTCAATATTGAAAGATTCAAAATCATCTATTAAATCCCAAATTATGTGTCTATAGGATCTCATCCTTACATTTTTGGCTATTTCCTTTTCTCTGATTTGTTTCACCACTAGTTATGAATCTCCTTTTACTATTAGATTCTTTACTCCCTTTTTTTGGCTAACATGAGCCCATGTACTAAGGATTCATATTTATCATCATTATTAGTATAGGAAAATTGGAAATGGATAGCTCTTAAAATTTTCTCACCATTTGGAGCAACAAGACAAATTCCTACTCCAGCACCATTTTTACTTCTAGCCCCATCAAAATTTAAGGTCTAGATTTTTGAGTCCTTTTTAGATTCTTGAGTCTTTGGAATTTCTTCCCTTAAAAAATTTGGGATTTCATGGTCTTCATCAAATATGACATAAGTGCCCAGACCAATAGAGTCATAATTTCCATATGGGTCACTTTGCATCATAGTTAACAACTAGTTATTTTCCTCCTCTTGGTCATGTTCAGTCTAGTCACCTAAATCTTCAACAAATACCCTTTCTTCCTTATTCAGCATAGCATGAGCTACCTCTAATTTTGGGGTTGGTTCATTGGTGATGTGATCCTTAGATAGTGACTCAGATAGTATTTTCATTTTTGTACCATATTTGGTTCTTAGGATGAGGTGAGACTAATCAAGTGACATATAACCTCCTATCTTGGCTATGAAATCTCTGGATAAACATAGGCCAAATACAAGGGGTATATCTATGACTACCACATCCTGATTGACAATTATATTAAGGAAAGTATATAATTGCAATGGGAGTTGTTTAATTTTCTCTATTGTTTGCACCAATTTCCCATCCAACTTCATAACTCCTCTAGTAAGTGGCTCATACTTTATTTTTAAAGCATTTTCTATTTATTTAGGCATTACTGTAGTACTATCCCCTAAGTCTATCATTGAATTATGTAATAGTTTCTTTCCAACTATCAAAGTCAAATAGAAGGGCTCTAGTTTGGATTTGCTTACCTCTGGTGCATTGTTCAAAAGGGCAATTATCTATAGAGGAACCATGTCTTTGAGCTTTTCCTTATTAGTAGGTCCTCCTTTGGTACCAATATGTTTAGGCATTTCTTGGCCCTATAGAGCTTCTTGTAACAGTGTCTTTTGCTTAGGAATAGCTAACATGTCCCATATTGACACATGTGTTGGGGTCCTCTTCAGTTGATCCACCACATTCACCAGTCTTAGTGTTTGGGTTCTTGGATAATAAGGGTACCTTGCTTTTTCTTGAACTTGTCTAGAAATTACTTGGTTCTACACTGGCTGAGGTATTTCTTGTCTAGCAGCTATGTTTTGATGATCTTGAAATGGAAGAATCCCCATAATTTCATTATTTGTGACTTCAGGCCATTCCATCATCCTTCTCTTGGCTCTGGTGTAGTAATCTAATTGTACCAATGGCTTCTTGGAAGTAGAAGCTTCATTTAAGAAAACTGACTCTTCATCTTCAACCCA
This sequence comes from Torreya grandis, assembly GCA_037957365.1. NCBI lineage: Eukaryota > Viridiplantae > Streptophyta > Pinopsida > Cupressales > Taxaceae > Torreya > Torreya grandis. Next base: position 3,167,573 of record JARHVA010000893.1, read on the forward strand.
TGAAAACAAAATATGCTCAGGGGCTATTTCTTCTTCTTACTGTAAGGACATCCCTTGCATCTGAGCCACCAGGACTAAATTTTGCATACCAGGGGATTGGTAGGGTTGAGTGTCAGAAGTATTTGCAAATTGTCCATCCATTCTTCTTTGCTCTACTATCTTTTACTATAGATTACCCCTGGGACAATCTCTGGGCATATGAGCATTATTACAATGGAAACACTAGGCATTGGTGCCATCTGCATAATTATTATGCCCTAGAATAATCTCCTTGTTTGGATTAGGGGGAACAGTCTGTGATGGTGTAGGGACTATAACCAATTGGTTCAATGGCTAAGGGTTAGTTTACCTTTAAGGACCCTGATACTGATTTGGCTGTGGTGGAGGTCTATTTCCTTAGTAGCCTTGATATTGGAGTCTAGGATAAGGATTCTACTATCTTTTTAGGTTAATTATCTCATTAGAAAATGTCCTTAAGATGTTCTTGACATCATCCATCTCAGATGAATGGACAGGGACAACTTTAGCAAGTTGTTTAGGAAATGTATACATAGACACAAGTGGGGCTATGGGATTAGGGGCTTCTTGAGGCAAAGGTAAGGTAATATCTAGAAACATGGGCATGGGAGGCATTAGGGGCAAATTTTCAACATCTATTAAGTTATTTTCAGCTCTGACTGCATAGTCATAGGCTTCTGGCAGAGTCTGACCTCCAAGTGACTGAATCATTACTGATATATCTAAATTTAAAGCTTTAAGATAAAATACTATAGCCATACCTGGTAATGGTCTTGCTGAAGTAGGAATTCTTTCCCAAGTATTTTGAAATATTGAATTGAAATCAGTCATTGCTTCTTGTGGTGCCCTTTTGATAGTAATCAATTATTGCAACAAAGAAGATTTATCACCCTTTTCTTCAAATCTTACAAAGAAATCATCTCCAAGCTAATCCCATGTAGATATTGTATTTGGGGTCAGAGATCTATACCAATCTAGAGCCTTCCCCTTAAAAGAAGCTGCTAACAATCTTATAGCCACATTCTACTATGTGATCACATATATTACACAAACATCAAGCACATCCTGTAGATGTTCTTTAGGTGTTTTGAAATCTTCTCCACTGAATTTGGGTAGAGCTTTCAGGGCATTTACTGGTATAGGATCCTAAGTGGCTAGTGGTACTAGGAGAATTAAAAGACTGCCAGTGTTCCAATTTGCATAATTCCTTGGGGCTATAGGTGCTCCCATGTTTGCTCTTGGTGTTGCTATAAACTAATTGACCCTTCTTCTTGAATTAGTTATCAATGGTGGTAAAAGAATACCTAGGTTCATCACAGATTGAGCTTTTGTTACTGGTCTACAGCTCTGACTCCTTGTAGCTCTCTGGTTCATATAGTCTTGAAAGAAACTTCAAGAGATTGTCCCATAAAGCATGCCAAAAACTGTTGATGCTTAAAATTGTGTTGTTTCCAACACCAACATGGGAAGTTTCAGGAATGTGGGACTTGTGACCTGAAATGACCTCCATATTTTAAAGAAGCTGGCTCTTCTTTATCTCAAATGTATTGTGGGAAAAGGGGATAAAAATTAAATGAAATCACCAATGTAATGAAATAAAATTTAACTATGGCAATGCACCTGAGTATGATTCATTCCTTAATACTAAGCATAGTGAAGCTATCTTTAGGATTCAATTACATTAAAGAGAAAACAATGCATGATCAATGTAAAAGATGAAAACAAATAGAATCAAAGGCTCACAACTTAGATGATTTTGCAATAACATAGAAAATATTAGCAAAGGTACAGAACTCAGTCTTCTTATTAATTTTCTAGTCACATAAAAGGCACTAAAATATGCACAATTATACAAACTTTTTAAATTAATAAAACATAACAAAGGCAAATGATATTACTGGCCACAACAAGAAAGTCTCAAAAAATTATTATAAATCTTTGATAATAATCTATATCAAAAAATTCTCTCCCTTTTCCTCCTTTTCTTTTCCTTTTCTATTTTTTCAACCTGTTGAACCCATATTTATAGCATAGGATTGGCTTAAGATTTCCCGCACGATCAAATCCCAATGGTCTAACTGAACTCAAACTTAACTAAAAGTGTCTAACAAAAGATATTTTTTAGATCTAAAATGTTTAGCCTCTTTTCAAGTTTATTGGCTAAAAAAGATACTCATGGCACTTTACACTGTGAAATAGGTGAGGACACTTGGTAGCATCTGCTTGTCTATAAAAGCTTTAGATACTTTTTGAGAGACCTACTGAAGATGACACATGGCGGTCTCTACTAAGCTTTACCTACACTATAGAAACATTTGGGATTCATTTTAGATTCACATGAATGATGAAACTTGGCACACTCTACTTACTTTAGCAACTCACTTGGGTCCAATCACAATCCTTACTCAATAATGAAATAATAGGAAAAAATTGTAGATGTTGACACTTAGCGGTCTCCACTAAGCTTTAACAAGGGACACGCGGCACTTTCCACTGCATTTAGAGAAACATATTAAAACATTCTACAGTTTCCACTTGGCACCTTCTGTGCACACTAATAGAATCTTAGAAACTTTTGAAACTTATAAGAAACTGAAATGCAGATGCTGACACTTATCAGGGTTCGCAGGTATATAATAGGACATGTGGCTCCATCTGCATTACTTAGAGAAATTATAATGTGTCGAGGTTAATGACACTTGGCATGTTCCACATGACTCTAAGAAAAGCTTGTTGAAAAAATATTTTGAAACTTATATGAAACTAAAATGCAAATGCTGACACTTATCGGGCTCTACGAGTATATAACAGGACACGTGGCGGCTTCTGTGTTATTTATAAAAATTATAGTGTGTCCCAGCTAATGACACTTGGCATGTTCCATGCAAATTTGAGACTTAGACAAAACTTAGGCAAAATGAAAACCCGCACCCGCGCTCTGTGTCAAAACCTTCACTGCTAAAAATGAAATGTGCAGGGACAAAACTAGATTGTACAACTGAAACTCAAAACAAAATGTAGAGTATTTTACTCTACAAGACCAACATAGGATCCTCTTTTCATTTTGAGGTTTAATATCAATTAAATGAGTAGTGTAGTTGAGGTTATGTGTTTTTCAATGAGCTATCACTACTCCCTCTTCATAAGGGTTGGGGCATTTTTTTTCTTGACCTACGGTCTAGAAAATGACACTTTATTTAAGACACATTCATCTCATGACAATATTAATTATGGAATTATCACCTCTAATATCTAATTATTTAGAAGAAAGAACATTGAAATAATATTATCAAATATATAAATATAAATAACATTGATTACTTTTAATATTACATAAATCAACAAAGTTACCTCAAGAGTGAATCAACCACATGAAGAGAGACAAGAGTTGACAAGTGGAAAAACTATCAAATGGGGAAAACCCCTGTAATCTATTAGGAATCCTTGTAATCATTGAAGTCCAAGTACGTAGAAAGAATAAGATAAGAGAGAGAATAAATGAAATCAAGCCAAAAGAGAGAATCACAATAAGTAAGGATTACATTTTTGTCATGTTGTTATGAAAATAATTTTGAAGTGCAATAACAGAACTATGTAAATTAAAAATTAGATCATTCTAATAGTGAATTTCATATTTAGGTGCAATAATTTCTTTATTTTTAAGAGAAATATTTTACATAGTTTTCTTGAATGCTAAAAAATTATCTAGTTTAAATGCCATTGACAATAATAAGTATGAACCTTATAAATGTCTTACTTTAAAAATGAATACATGTCAAAAGACATAGCAAGATAAAAATAAATTTTCCAATGAGATTAAAGCACCAAAGTATAATGAACATAAATAATTCCAATATGGTTTATTATTTTAAAAAAAATATGCCTTTATCTTTAAAAAATTAGCTTATAAATTTAAGATCACACTAAAACACCGAATAGAAGATTTAGTTGAAATAAACAATGTAAAAAAAATAGTTTTGTTTTAAATCAAAAACAACATTATAAATATTAATTTGAATGTTATATTTAAAAACATTAAAATCATTAATAATTGATGATAAAAGACTCATCCACAAGTTTACACTTAAAAGTTTTATTTAAATGTTGAATAAGCCAACAAAAATTTTTATTTTATTTTGAAGAATTAATAATTTTTTTTAAAAAGTCAACAATGTTTTTGTTTTTGAATTTGAAAAACATTAAAAAACACTTACCAATGTCATATATAACTTAAAAAACAAAGTGAGGGAAATTTAAAAAAACTAAAAAACTAGAATTTTAAACTCTATTTTTAAAAAAATCGTAGGTACATTTTTTTGTGATATTTCTAAAAATATAAAGAGAGTTTTCTTAAAGTTTAGATAACACGATATTATATGACTAATTAAAAAAACCTATAAAAAAAGTTTAGAAACTTAAAATTCTAATAAGAAGTTATGACCCTTTTTTAGAAATATTTTAGGTTAAAAAGACTCGAAATGTAAAAAAAAAATGAATTAGAATTAAAATATAACAAAAAAACCAAAAAAAAAGCATGAAAAAAATCCTTTATGAACCTGTAAAAAAGAGGTTATAAGGAAAATAAATTCAACTCTTAATTAATTCAAAATATAGAGAAAAAAATAAACAAATAATGAGAAAAAATAGAATATTGGAAGGAAAAAAAACTTTTTTTCCAACTCTAAATATATAATTTTTTCAAGAGTCAATTTTAAAAACCATAGAGCTCCAATAATATGTAAGAATATTTACAAATATAAAAATATAAATAACATTTAGGACCTTAGATATTACATAAATCAACAAAGTTACCTCAAGAGTGAATCAACCACATGAAGAGAGATAAGAGTTGACAAGTGGGGAAACTGTCAAATGAAAAAAAACCCTACAATCTATTAATAAGGATTGTAATCAATCAACTCCAAGTACATATCAAGAATAAGCCAAGCTAGATAAAAATGAGCTTAATCCAAAAGAGAAAATCACAAATATGCAAGATCAATATTGAATAACTACCAAAAGGCAAGAAGAGAGGAGGAGAAGAGTTCAATAAATAGAGCTAGGAAGAATAATGAGTTATATGTGCAAGCTTCAACATATGTGCCAAATGTCCCTATTCCTCTTAAAATTGAGGAGGATGTGTGTGTCATGTAGAGGAATATTAATTTCATATAATTAAATCTAAATCCAACAAGTTGACTAGAGAGGTGAGTGACACCTCAAAAGGCTAGAATAAAGTGCATTTATAAATATAATAAACACACACATAAGACTTAGGATAAACCTATAAACCTATAGAAATGACCCAAATTAAGGTTAATTCTCTAACAAATATCTCCAATCCTTTGGAGGTAAACATGATTCACTTAATTATAAGTGTATTCCTCCCTTGCTATTTGATTTTCAAAAATATCATTGATCTAATTTATTTCAGGGTTCATATCATATATGCACATTTATTACTATACATTTAATTTCAAGTTTTTGTTTGTTGATAAATATTCATGTTTTGAGCCTTCTTCCAAAGATAATGTGTATTTACACACTATGGTAAATCTCTTTATACTTTTAATCTAGAAATATTTATTTTTAATACTAGAATAAAAGGGGGAATGTATATACATACTAAAATCTAGTATTAGACAATTAGCAATGTAATTTTTGGCTTATCCTTACCTCACATGAATTATGTGTACATATATGGATCTTTTACACCCTTATCTCTATTTTGATTTCCTTATATGGGCCTAACTTTTCCCATTTTATATTAGTTACCTATATAAATTCCATAGCCTTTACATAACCTAATTATTATCATACTTAGACTATCTCTTGATCATCATATCATTTTTTTAATCTTTATCGACACTCAAATGGCTCCTTATTTCTAAAAAATTTCACCTCCACTAAACTTGTTTATGTTCCAAAAAACAATCATTTTCCAAATTTAAAACATCTTTATAATAGTTGGCCTATGTATTAGTCATGTTGATAGTGTAATAATTTAACCAAAGAGTTGTTTATTTATACATAATAGGTCTAATCCTATTTACCTACCAAGAACACTTCTAGAATATTTAATAAATTACTAATAAATTTTATTCTATTCCTTACAAATTGAGAAGGACTTCCCTAAATATCTAAAATCATAAATTGGTCATAAGGATCAAGTTATAGCCATGTCTAAATCTCTTAATCCAAGTCAATTTTTTAATTTTCAAGTTTTTAAATCTAGATCATATCATGCATTCACACTAGTGGATCATTATTTCACATATTCAATTAATGGGAAGAACTACATATGATTTGATTTCCCTTTTTAAAGTATTGGATACATAGGCAGCATTTAAATATTCATTAGGGATTGTATGATGTCATCTAAACCCATCACTCTTCTAAATTTATAAGTTTAACCTAGATTCAAACATGAACTAGGATTTTTAAGTGAAAGAGATATGTTTTATAGATTTACACACACCTTCGATATCACACAAGAAGAAATTTTATAATTAGCTACAATGATTTATGCTAAAATAATGAGGTAACAAGTATATGAAAACATTTTATAATAGATAGACACTTCCATCCAATTTTTGGAATACAAATTATAATGGACTCATCCAAGATGATCCATATATCTAGTTTCCTAATTTGAGCAACTCCTAATACATTTCCACCCCTTTCTATCACTTACACATAATATTAGTCCTATATACACATGAAACATCAAAGAGAATTTCATTTTGAAGATGTTTTTGATTAAAAAAATAATATATGAATGAAACCCAAAAAAATACATACACCATTCACTTTCTAAGCTAAATTTACCAAAAATAGTGAAACCTTGAAATCAAAAAATCCATACATAATTTTAGTGAAAAAAAATAGGTTTTGTATCTAGATAATACAAATATAAAAACTTTTATTTTTACAAATATATTAATTTTGAATCAAATATGAGTTTCACAAGTAGGAGGACAAGACACAAGCCTATAAAAGGAAGTTATAATTGTAAAATAAGTGTGAAACCCTAGGGAAAAAAAATAAAAGTTTTAGATTTTCATGTATGAGGGGAATTCAAAAATCAATTCTAAAACCCTAATGTATAAATATGATATCCTAATAAAAATTTAGGTTTTGATGCACTAAAAAAAAGGATTGGGTTCCCCAATATGTTTTACCTTATTTTGGATTAATGAAACTAAACAAGCATACAACTTTGAACTATTAAAACTATATAATATATAGAAATAATACACAAATCTAAATTTTTAACAGGGTATGATTGATAAATTACAAATTAATAATTATGGAAATCACTAAGAGAATTAATATAGTTATCTTATTTCAAGTATCAATAGGACTTGAACTATGTACAGGTGACCAAAAGGGTTGGAAATGAACTAAGAA
>JARHVA010000893.1:3180000-3322500 GCA_037957365.1 Torreya grandis
AAGATAAATTAGGTTTGTAAAACCTAAAAAACAAGGATGATAAAGAGTAAAAAAAATCATAAATGGTAGAAACAGGACCAAATAGCCATAAAGGGAGGGCTAGATTAGGTTTAGCTAACCCATAAAAGGGATAGTAAAATCTCAAGGTCCCAAACATAACTAATCAAAATCAAATTAAAATAAGTAAATAAACAAGAGAGCATCTAAAAATGATTAAAATATGTATATTCTATTCAGATGTGCCAAATTCAAAGGAGAACCTCTAAACATTAACATCCATCACAATGCTAATATGTCTAAAATATATGGTAATGAGGAAAAAATGGGACATATGTCTATTAATTGGAAATAATGGAGGGAGGGAAAAGAGGGTGACACTAAGGTAAACAAACTTTCTTTATCGAAAACAAGATACTCTAATTAGTTTAGCAAATAAAATAATTTTTCAATATCATTGGCCTTATAAAACCTAACCCAACAAGCATGATCATGGGCTAACTATGAAGTAAAAATATCATCTCATAAAGGATATATCACAAAACATAAAAGGATCATACCTTCCTATGATATTATCCTCACTACTCAAGGCCTCAATGAAGTTGTGAGTCACTTCAAGGATTAGGTACTTACATGAAAAGGTAGGTGGCACTAATGATGTATATGCAAATCCTCATACCCTAGTCTCCTGGTCTACTGCACTCTAATGTATCTTTACTCTATCATTAGCCCAACTTAATTATTTGATCTTCAATTAGGATAGGTAACAAGTTAAATGATATGATCATGTATTTTAGTGTCATTTTGACTTTTGAAATTGCCTTTTTTTATTTCAAATTTATTTATTTTTATATCTTGGATTCTGATATTTTTAGATTTTTATATTTTTCTCCTTCATATGGATTTGAAATATCAATAATGGGTGCTTAATATGGATAAAAATAGAGAGATTATACCTAGATGCTAAAAAAGAGAACCTAGAGACCAAAAAGCTTAGATATTCCTAGACTTCCACCTTAAAAATTAGTGAAAACTTAAAACTAACCTTGGTGTGCCCAAAAGGAGGTGTAAAATAGGGAATATATATGTATATATGCATATAAGAACAATTAGGTTTCCCTAATCATAAAAAATGTACAAATGGATATTACATAATGATATATGGGTTTGAGACTTTCATCATAAGAGAGAGTAAAATGTAAAAAATGTACAAATGGATATGGCATAATGACATATGGGTTTGAGATTTTCCTCATAAGAAATAATAAATTATGTATGAAAAACATGTAGATAGACTACAATAGTTTTTCCACAAGAGAATATAACTAAATTTAAGTGATAAAACACCACTCTTGAACATTTCCTTATCATTTTAAGAAAAAACTAGTTAATGTTGGTAGAAAGAGAATGAGCAATAGGTAATAATATAAGACACTTGTGAATGTGGATAGAATGTATTCCCCAAGCTCTTTTTATACAACTCATAACTTAAAAATCTAATATGCACAAATATAATTGTATAAGGAGAGATAAAAGGTGTAATAAATTTATCTATAAATTTATGAGGTTAAAAAGATAGGAATACATGAAGAAAATATAATAAGGTGGTAAAAAACTAGAGGTGAAGAGGGTACAAGATGGTAATTTATGAGGAGGTGAAATAACCAACCCAAAAACCACCTCTAAAATTTATTTATTTTCTTACATTAAAAGGCCAGTATGATAATGATTAGAAAGTATTTAATGCCTACATAGTTCCAAAATATTAGTGATGACATGTGTTACTTTAATTCAAATAAAGTCTTAAACTTATAGTCTATGTACAGTGGCAACTACGAATGTTAATATTCATATTAATGTTTATGGTTCAAGATGACATAAAATACATGTATGATGTCTTTGTAATCAATTACATCTGACAAAGTTTAACTCTTATAAATAATTATCTATACACATAGTAAATTATTTTACCATCAATTTATGGTATATTATTTTTAAAATTTCATATCTTTATGCTCTAAAATGGTCAATTTATTCTCTTGAATTCAATGTCAACAAGTAATTGCATTTCAAGCAATATTTATTGAATTGGAATTACTCATTATTATTTTCTTATCCACTTAAGCCTATTTTAATAATTATAATAGGTACATATTATGTACACCTAGTACCTCTTCCATAACTTTTCACCAAGTGTATTAATTATTCTCATTAATGCATGACAATCAAATGGTTTCCATCATGTAGTGAAAGTACAAATTTTTAAACTAAGATAAATATATTTCACTAGTCCTTCATTGATTTAAACATAAATACAACTTATTTTTACCCAAAAATCTTATAATTCATCCCATAAATTTATTTCACATCAACAAAAAAAATGGATAGATACTATCTTTTAACTAGAGCCAAACCAGTTATGGGGCACAACATGAGGCCTAGTCTCATATAAAAGTTAAAATGATATACAAATTAGAAAAAATATAAACTATAATGCCTTAGAAAATTAAGGAATATACCAAGCTATAAACTAATAATCTAACTAGAAATTAAAAACTAAACATACTAACAAGCCAAGGAAAGAAACCACTCAACAAATTGCTTGGAAAAAGTGAGCCCAAATAAAGAATTAACCTTTTGTTTCCAACAAAATCTTACCCTTTATGGAGAGTAAATATTCCATTTTCCATTGAGTACCCCCATTAATGGAATTCAAATCATTAATTTATCCTTTCTTCTTCCATTTTCCTACCTCTTTTCCCCTTCTTATTGCAATTCAGAGTCTTCAAAACACTAGATTGCTGAGTTATAGATAAAACCAACCTACTAACTAGCTCTTCTTATTATTCCTCAAAATATTCACCAATTCTTTTTGAGACTTCCTATTGCCATGAATAATCCACAAAGGAGGAATTTTTTATCACTCTCTAGCCCATAATACTCTATGACTGCTTCCTCTTCCATTAAGGGAGGAGAGGGTTACCCTACCTCTATATTGATATGTTCTTTTTATACCACAAAACCCTCACCCTTATGAGGGATGTCCTAAATTTATTGGAGGAATACTAAAGATGGAACCTCAATAGAAGTGGATTTTAAAGGGAACTACATTTTTTGAACTAAATCTTGATTCAAACATCCAATCTTTCTGACCCATTTATTCTAGAGCATTGTATGAGATCCTTTAAAACCTTTCTTAGGATAAGAAGTAATCTTATGATCAACATGATTGAATTTGAAACACCTAAAATGAAGACCTTAAAATTTAATAAACTGAGTCCATACATCAAGGGAGGATGTAATCTGAATAGAATGGTGTAGAGGTTTGGCTAAATCCACCATAACACACACCCTAACATAGCTAAGGGGAGATTATAAAATCTAACTAAAATTAGGGATTATGAGATCAATGAAGTAGATGGATTAAAAAAAGGATCCCAGAGACATAAAAACACCCCTGACTTACTAACAAACCATAGTCCATTTGCCTAAATAAAATCTCTATCATTTGAGGAATGAAACAAAATATGAAAAAAACATTAGATAACATTAAAAGAGATAAATAATTATTGTAGGCTAGGTTCCATATGACCATTTGAAAGAGTTTCCTAGGAAGGTTGCTTCCCTACACATCTTCTAATCATAGATTTCTTCCCTCTTTCCATACCTACCATTGAGAGTGTTGTGTCTAAAATTTCCAAAATTAGAGGAGTGGTAGAATAGAGTAAAGGGATATCACCTAAAAATTCCATTTCCAAAATTCCTTTCTAAGAAGAGTCTGCTTCTGATTTCCCCTTGGAACCCTCCATAATTTCTTTAGCCTCCTCTGAAATATTTTTAAATATGACTTTTAAACAACAAAAGAGGGTTTGATCTAGGTTGATTTTTCATGATAAGCTCTTTGGAAAAATATTCACATGTATGAAAAGGATTTGAAACATTAATACAGTTTGAATACACAAAATCCTTGAAGGAAACCTAGTCATCTCTAATATTTCATCAAGCACCCACTTCCCTGGAAATGAGTCTACATCATATAGGCCTTTGTCTACAACTGGAACTTCTAACCCCAAAAACTCCTTGAAAGGCACATTAGCTTGAATAAACTAAGAAGTAGAGAAACCTGCATATTTTTTGAAAATTTTAGTCTTCCTTCCCCTACTCAGTTTTGGTCTTTTCACAAACCCCTACTCCCCCATATTCACCTCAAAAACTATTCCTCCTCCACTGGGTTTTCCTTTCTAACTCCTTATTTTCATTAGCTCCAACACTATTATTATTTTACCCCCTATACATTCAAACACAATGCTTCCATTTTTATAGTTTTAGCCATTTTATTGACACAACCCTATATCTACCCTACCCTTGTTGCCTACCTTCTACCCCAATCCACCAACACCTGCACTCCATCACTTTCCATCATTGCTTGGACATTGATGGTTTCTATCATCACCATTTATTTACCCACATCAACACAAAAATTATTTAATAAAATATTCTATAATTAATTGTGAATTCACTTCCACATAATATTTTAGGTAATGAAATTATTACTTACTAGGTCAATTGGTAATGTATGTAATATTTAAAAAAATGTTTTATAGAGGAATCATAACAATTTATATTTATGACCTAGATTAGTGTACAAAATAATTCAATCACTTAACTAGCACAAACTATTCCACATTAAACATTCCATATTAGTAATTTATAGCACTATAAATGTCAAATAGCAAATTCCAAATCATTGGGGGTTTGAACCATATGTAACCTTATAATTCACAACTAGAAATAAAAGCATCTAATTAAAAAGGTTTATAAGGAATTATTTAATATTTCAAGCATGTTACATATATACTTAAAAAAGATAAAATTGGACAATATCAAGCATAACATGTATAGTTAACTACCCAATGAAGTGTTTATGGTAGTAATCACAATACTAAAGTCAAGAAGACATAACTTCTTAGCCAAATAAAAAAAATCATTTATTTGATGAAATATAACTATAGCTATAAATCAAGTTAAATGGTTGTATATATACTTATGAAATATATTCTAACTTAACTAACAAAATAAATTTTGTGTTGTAGTTATGACCATAAAGTCAACATGTTAAGATTTATACCTTAGAAATTCATAATAAACTTTGGTCATAACTTAAAACTTTAATAAAAAATAATTTAATTGATACATAATAGATAATTAAAATAGATACCACCATTATATGAATGAATTGGATCTTATTTCACACTTTTTTCATTAAAAAACATGACAACCAAGTATCGTAGCATATTATCTCATAACACAAACAAAAATCAATTGGAGATAAGCCTATCCATTAAATTTTAGTATTGTATATCAATTATGTTTATTCAATTAATATATTTGCCACATAAACACATACTTTATACACTTTTTATATTGGTATCAACTCAATATGATCAATAATAATGTTCCAAAAAAATAATAGCCTATCATATAAAACCATAGACAAGATTGAATATACTTATAATACATAACTAATTCATTAATTGTTCATTATCAATGACATACACTAATTACTTATATCATAATCATGGATCTAGAATAATTACTTCCATTGTATAACAACATCAAATCATACAAGAACCATTAATAATATTTTACATGCTTCATAACAATTGAATTTACATAAGAAAAATATATGTACTACAAATGGAAGACAAGTATTTGATGTATAATCCATTTCAAAGACTTAATATCCTTATGAAAATCCTTGTCAACTAACCATGCCCAGACTAGCCAAGCTAAGCCCATCCATTGTGAATATGTCTCATCCCTACCCACCATCATATTGGATGTGGGAACCACCATAAAACATGTTAGGTATCAAGAACAAGAGAGATATAATAACTAGAGATTTAGTGTACATGTAAAAAATAACTATAACTTCATGTTTTGATCTTAATTGAATTCTTATATCAATGTAACTCGATTGTTATCAACCTTAGTTTATACCTTTCCTTGAAATGCCTTACAAATTAATATGTAGTATAGGCTATATATAATATAGTGTATATCAACCCCTTGTCAATAAATTTTCTCTTTTCAAGAGTTCATGACTCTATCTAGTGGCTCATGATCCATGTTAATTATGCTTTAATTACTAGATATTTACAACCTTCACTCTATTCTTATCAATACTTGACTCATAACTTATTTAATTGGCCTAATTGGTCTCACCCTTTTTTCCATGTAGGTTTTATATTGAAATCTTAATATTTAATACTTATTAGGTTATATACAACTTTAAATACATCCTAAATATAACGTGTTAACCTTGGATCTTGATGACTATTATATAACCTTATGGCTTAGTCATAAAAATAAGTTGTTATCAACCAACTTAGATAGTTAACTACCAAGTATTAATTGTATATATCTTTAGTGATATATGGGTATATATTTCATATCCAAATAACATAATGAATTCTAATGGTAACATTGGCTTAACCCCTTAATCCAATTATAATATTAAGTTAAAAATTACATAGGCTCTCGATATCAGACACCAAAAACTTTCAAAAGATTACAATGCTCTTAGTGTTATAGAGTAGGGTCTACCTAGAGTAATACTCTAGGTCAATAAATCAGCACATGGAATCTATTTTTACTTATGTGTTTAATGATTATACCCCAAAGTACAATATTTTATTAGAATTTAATATGAATGAATTTAAATACAAGGGTTTTACACTGGCTCTATTTTTTTCACAAAATGGTTCCCAATAAACATAAAATATAGTCCATGCAATGCTCAAAATTGAGTTCAATACAATCTAAGGTAATAAATATTCTCATCATAACTCTTAAGAAATCAAGATAAACCCTAATATGTTACAATTTTTATTTACTTACTCATCAGAACTACAAGCCTATAAAATGTCTTGAAACTTGCCTTATCTCCTTGTAAATTTGTTTTCCTTGTAACCCTTTGCATAATGTAACCCATGTGTCTCGTCCTCAACCCTTTATTACTATTTTTATTATTTCTTATAGTTATATGGATAACCCAAAATCATAGGGTTCAAAGAATGTATGCATATGAACTACCACTAACTCCATTAAAATGGATAACCTTAATAATTATCATATAATTTAAATACCTCTCCCCTTTTATTTTCATATCCTTAGAAATTTTAGAATGAAATAATAATATTTTTAATGGATTTAACATAATAACACAGGATAACCTTCAAAAGAGAGGGTTTACCCTTGTTAACAGATATTTTTTGTGTGGTTCAAAAGAGGAATCAGTTTCACACCTCTTTATCCACTGTGATTTTGCTCAAGAATTATGGGGCACAATACTTAATAACTTTGGTATTGAATGGGTCTATAATTCTGACCTTAAAGAAGTAATCCTCAGCTGGAATCCAACCTTCACACATCCTTGGCTTATGGAATTATGGAAGCAAACTCTACCATATTTGAGATAGATTTTATGGAAAGAGCGCAACCACAAAATTTTCAAGGACACTACTAGAAATGCATCTCAGGTGTTTCACTCCTTTGTTAAGGCCATTATGGAAAGTGTCACAACAGCTCATATTCATGATGTGGAGAAACCCCTATCTCAAATTGAAAACCAAATTACAACCAAATGGAAGGTTTTAAACTAGATCCCTGGGTATAATAACTCCAAATTTCTATAGAGACTAAATACTAAATGGATCCCCCCAAAGCCTAACTAGATGAAACTCAACTTTGATGGGGCATCCAAGTTAGATGGTAAAGCTAGTGGAGGAGGAATTATAAGGAATCATAAAGAATGGATGACTACTATCTATGCTAGTGGAATAGGATGCCAGAGTAATAACTATGCTGAAGCAATGGCTCTACTATGGGGGTTAAAATTGGCTATATCGCTAGGAATAAGGAACTTGAGTATACAAGGAAACTCTAAAATGGTCATAGATGTAGTTAATAAAGCATCAAATGTGGGAATTAAGCTAAAATACATCATTACAGATATTCAATTTCTTTTTCAGAAGTTCTCTGGAGTAGAGATTTCCCATATCTATAGAGAGGGAAATAGGGTTGTTGATTCTTGTGCCAACCTTGGTTAGAAATTTTTAGGTTGGAGGGTGTGGTGACAAGGTGTTCATATTCCCTTAAACATTAGGGATATTATTCAAGAGGAGATGAATTTTCAAGGATGAGGTGCATTTATGACAAGGATATCTCTCGAAGGTAGTCCATTTGGAGAGGGCCATCGTGGATTTCAGAACTTGATAACTTTGGTATTTGTTTGACAATCATTCATGATTCATTGTATCATGAGGTTGAGGCACGTGGGTCTCATTATGAAAATCAATTGGAAATAATTTCCAAGCATGGGAGTAGACAATGTCATCTCTACAGGGTATTTCAAATAATGAGCCATCACATCTTCATTATGCATACATGGAAACAAGGGTTAACAACCATTTCTAAGCTAAAGGCTGAATTTAGGGAATCCACAATTTGGATCTACAAATAAAAAATGGGAGGAGACCATATTTGAAAAAAACCAATATCCTGCTACAAATTCAAAGATAATTCACTGGTTTGGCATTATTGTAAAGAAGGGGGAATCAGCCCATATCTAGAAAGGCTTAATGGGTTCGATGAAAAATTGTCCAAGTAGTTTGTGAGATCCTATTTAAATAGGTGGGTCACAATGGGTGGAATTAGTTTTGAAATATTTGAAAAGGTGATTACTATGGCCATAAGAATGACCATGCAGGGAATAAAACTTTAAAGGAAAACAAAAATTATGGATCTTGCAAGCCACAAACTATTTCTGGGTGAGGGAGAAGAACTCATTCTGTATCAAGGAGGATTCAAGCATGCTAAACTTTCAGAGCCATGGGATGGAGTGTGCTTCATTCTCATGAAGTACTTCACACTCGAGGGTCAATTTACCAGGTTCTATAATTACCACCTCCCTCTGTTAAATCACTTTAGGTGTAATGTTATTATTAGTTTCCCTTTTTACCTGCTCTCCTCTGTAGAGCACTCTATCCTTAGGGTGAGAGCTAAAATGGATAAGAATATAGAATGAACCCTATTCCCCTACACTAGGGCCTAATTTTATACTTATACAACTTTCATCGTGAACTAGAGCCATCCAATACTATCAGAATTGATAGTGGAGACATTCCTTCCAATTTGGTGTCTGGCAATGCTATTGATGAGTCTTATTTTTCCCTTGCTCCTACCAAAACAAAAGATGTTTCTTTCTCCACCCCAGAAGAGACCCCTGTTGACACCCCTAGGTCCTTTGTGAGTAAGAAGGGTAAGAAGAGAAAGGTTGATGAGGAGGAAGAGAATATTAGAGAGACCACAGAGGGGACCCATAAAAATCTAGGTAGGGCCACGGGGGGCCAAGGTGGTAAATCTTATAAGTCTTCCAAAATTAATAAGGAAGGCTTATCCTCTAGAGTTTGAAGGTCAAGGTGGATTACTGGTAAATCCACCCTAAAGGTTAGACTGATTGATTACTCATAAAGTGCTTCAGAGGAAGCAACCCAGGAAGAAGAGTCTAAGGAGCTAGAAATCCAAGAAATTTCTGAGGACACTGGAGGGAAGCAGGAGACTAGGGATTTTGAGGTTACTGAGGAGCATGGTGCTGACACTATGGAAACTACTATTAATAAGGGGAAAATGTATGTTGAGGAAGCTAGTGAGGAAATAGAGAATGAGGCTGATTGGAAATCTAAAATTGGGGCCCTGAAGGATCGTATTCAGAGGCTAAAGTAGAATTTCACCAAGGGACTCCAGAATACACTTCTCTTGAACATGTCTATGCTGAAAGAGGTGGGTAATACTGGGCATGCTAAAAATGTAGAGAATACTAAGAAACTTAATGATCTTCTCAAATCAATGGCTATTTAAGGAGAGTCTTCTCTGACTCTGGTCTTTTTATTTCTTGTGTTTTGTTTCTGTGTTTGTTGTTTCTCAGCTAGTGCCGTCGTCTCTCTGAAGGCATATTTTGTTTGATTACCTTCTTATATTTTTTGCTCTATGAAGGGTTTGGACCCTAGTTTTCCACCTTACCTTATCAAAAACATAATAATGAAAACAAAAAGCCACTTCAACCTCTTTATCTTTCTCATCATGCAACTAAACTTGTTCACTAAAGACCATGATAACTTCTTTTACATAAACTTAAAGCTATGTTGACCTGCTTAAACGCCCTAAGTGTTTTTATAACTCAAGTAAATTTTTGATTTGGGTTTTTGGTAGGGTATTTTACATCCCTTTCCCTATATTTTATTATTTTTATTTCACAAACCCTAGAAGAACACAATTCATCAATGTTAATACCTAGTAAAATGGACTTTATGCCTTAGGTAATACCAATTTTATTTATAACATGTGAAACTTAAGTCCTTATTTACCAATTTTTTTTAGTATTATAATAAAAGTACACTCTTACCCTCCTTATAATAACAACTTAACTTCAGTGGCATTAGTCCTTAAACTAGAGTTTATACAAGTTCCATACGTAAGTAAATGCAAGGTGGATGTTATCCCTTAGCAATTTTGGCTACACATGGTAGATCTAGTTTATTTTGAATCTCAAATGTATCAATAATTTTTTATAACACTCAAGTTTCACTAAGTCCATATATCAATGTTTTAATAGCTAGTTCTCTACAATAACATTTATTATTTTGACTAAACCTCTAAATATCTGAGAACATATTATTATGCAAAGTAAGAGTGATAATGTCTTAGACATACATTTCATTAATGGCATTAGTGTAATAGAGTTCCTATTTTTTATCTCTTTAACCATTTACCTTTAATCTTACATTATTCATTCCTATATCCAAGCCTAAATCATATTGGTCAATTTAGGCACTTGTAAAATAGCCATAGAAAATCATCATTACCTTATCTAGAGATAATGAATCAAAACCAACTATATAATAATACTATTGAAATAATAATTATTTTTATGATAATAAATAATTACATAAAAATAAATTAATTAATTACTTTTAGATCAAATGTCTCAACATACAAACTCAACTGAATATAATACCGAATCAAACATATAGCAGTCAACAATGTTATCAATAAAATATTTGTGTATCTTGTCACTTATGTCAAATAAATTCTCAATTATGGGGATATCATATCCTTCCATAAATATTTTTTAAATGTATATATTTAGATGATTTAAAATATATTAATTTAATTACTACAAAATAATTTTCCATTTTGCCATGTAGTGTTCCACTCACTTAACTAGTCTCTTTGTGCTAACACTTATTATAGATCTCTATTTTACAAACTATTATTATAATGAGCTATGATATGAATTTGTTAAAAATAAATATTTATCCTAATCACCACCTATAAATTTTTCCATCTCATAATAGTTGAATAATCATGCACATATTTTGTAAGTATAGATACATGAAACACATTATGTGTTTTGGAGAAAGAAGGTGGAAGTTCTTATTTATATGCAATAAGGGTAATATTTATAAGGATATAAAATGGTCCAAAAAAATTTGAAACTATTTTTTAATTCTTTTTAAACTTAATATAACTCTTTTGAGGTGTACCATTTGAAATACCTTGTATCATGTCTCAAACTTGAAATTCCCTTGGAGACCTTTTTAAATCTACATAAATTTTCTATCTATCAAATGTAGCCTTGAGTTTTTTCCAAATGATATCCATTATGGTTTACATTCTTGCATTAATTTTGGTTATGTACTCACTCTATTCTATAATATTCCCCACCAAGAGGTGTTTTGTACTTTCTTTTGTAAAAAGTTTTGAAAGGAGCCATTTTCACTTAAGAGTGGTAAGTATTGTTGTTTACAAATTATACCAAGTGAAGGTAATATTCCAAATTATATTTATGGTCCATCACATACACTCTAAACATATCGTATAGAACTTTATTCAGTCTCTCAATTTGACCATCTATTTTAGGATGATAAGTAAAGTTGAAATTTAATCTTGTGCTAAAATTGTAATTAAGTTTACCAAAACTAAGAAGTAAATAACTTGTCTCTATCACATATAATTACCTTGAGTACTCCATGAAGGTGAAAAATTATCTAATAAACTTATTTACAAGTAAAAGTGCCTCATATTTAAGATTTCTTAGGATAAAGTGTGAAATTTTGGTGATATTTTCCACTACTACTAAGATATTATCATGCATTTTTATTGATATGGGCAAACTTGAAATGAAACTGATGGTGTTAAAACCCATTTATCCTTTGAAATCTCATAAGGATAAAGTTGTCCTCTTGATGGAAACATTTTTTCTTAACCTTTTGACATTATAAACATTTAGCAATAAGTTGTGACACATATTTCTTCATTACAAGCCATAAATAATTAATTTCACCTCATGTGTCATCTTGGTGACACAAAGATGAGAAAAATGTGGGGCCAAATAAACTTATTGAATAATTATTTACCTAAAATTTCCTTGGATTGGTACAAAAACTTCCCTTTGATATTTATAATTCCATCATAATTAGTAGAATATATTAAATACCTATTATCTGCAAGTTTATGATAAATTTCAAAATAATTTTCTTTGCAAAACCCATATTTTTATTTTTTTTATAGTAGCATTTTTCTTAATTCATACCTAAGATGAGTGATGGTAGGAAAGTATTCTCTCCTAATAAGAGCATCAACCACTATATTTTCCTTCCCCTTGACATATTTTATGTCCATATCATAGTCACTTATCAATTCCAACCATATATGCTCTTTGCATAT
The DNA here is from genome assembly GCA_037957365.1 of Torreya grandis. Taxonomy (NCBI): domain Eukaryota; kingdom Viridiplantae; phylum Streptophyta; class Pinopsida; order Cupressales; family Taxaceae; genus Torreya; species Torreya grandis. The sequence continues at coordinate 3,192,787 of JARHVA010000893.1, forward strand.
AAAATGTCTTAAGTTTATAGGTGGTCAATGCTCTTATTATTTGTTGATAACTTGAAATTATTACCTATAATAAATATCTCCACATCTTAAGTATGTGTAAAACTATAGCCTTTTCTAGATCATGTATTGGATAGTTAACTTCACTAGGCTTTATCTTATGTGATTCATATGCACAACTGTTCTGTATTGAATCAATAATCCACTAAGTACATCTAGTAATACATCCATCCACAACTCAAAAGATACATTGGGATTATGAACCATAAAATTGGGTGTTGAAGTAAGTAATTATTTGACATTTTTAAAATCCTCTTAACATTTGGGGGACCATTCAAAAAATTTACCTTTTCATTGTAAAAATGTAATTAGATGTGATATACTAGAAAAACAACTTATAAATTGTCAATAGTAACTGGTTAGACCCATGAAACTACATACTTCATGTTCATTTCTAGGGGATGGCCATTATTTAAAGCCTTGATATTTGAGGAATCCATTTAAATACCATCATTGGAGATGATATGACATATATAGTGGCTTTCACTTTTGTAGAATGAATATTTTGATAACTTTACAAACAAGTTATGGTGTTTCTTTTGTAAAATCAACCTAAAATGCTTTTCGTGTTTCTTCTCATTCTTTGAATACACAAGAATATCGTCAAGGAATACCAACATGAATTGATCCAAATATTCATAAAATATGTTATTCATGAGATTTATGAAAGTGTTAAGTGTGTTGGTAAGACCAAATGGCATTACTATAAATTTTTAGTAACTATACTAAGTTTTGAATCTTGTTTTGTGCACATCCTCTTCCTTGATGTGTAGTTGATGATACCTTGACCTTAGATCAATCTTAGAGAATACCATTTTCCCATTAATTTATTCAAACAAGTCATCTATTCTTAGAAAAGGGTAACTATTTTTAATTGTGACCTCATTCAACATGATATAATCAAATCATAACCTCAAGGTAAAGTCCTTATTTTTGGAAAAAAGAACAAGTTCTCCCCATGGATAAAAAATAGTCTTATAAGTACTTTGTTTAGGATCCCTTATAATTAAACTTAAAGATATTTACAATTTATGGTATTCATTCTATAAGGAGCCTTGTAAGATAGTGGAGATCATGTTTCTATGTCAATGGTAAAGTCAAACTCTCTTAGTAGAGGCATTCCCAGTAGTTATTTTTAAAAGACATCCTTGAACTCTTGAATGATGGGATGATATCTAAAAATACATACCACTTCTTTGGTTTTTTATTCTATCTATACTGATTAGAGTAGAAATTACCTTCTCACCACATTTTTAGGTTGTAAAGTTGACAGAATTCTTAGATATCTTCCATTCTTAATACATTTAAGGGTTATTATATTTCCCCTACCATCTAGACACTAAATTTTATTTTCAAAACAATCTAAATTAGCTTGACGTTTATGGAACTAGTCTATTCCAAAAAGAACATTTTATGATTATAAGGGCGATAGATGAAAGTTTACCAAGTCTTAAACACTCCTAAGTATAGTTCTACTTGTTTTAATTGTTTGGTGATGGGATATTTATTTCTTATGAAAAATTAAAATTTCCACACTTATCTCATTTCTTTGGGTTGTCTTAAATTCTAAAGCAGCTTTAGGTGAAATAAAATTATCTAAAGACACAAAGTCAATTAATATTAATAAATTAAAACCAAATAAAATGCCTCTTGTTTTATTTAGAGTGGCATGTAACTCTACTTAGAGGCTTTCCACCACTAGTTAAAACCTATGATTGGCTTCCTTATTAGCATAATATTATGTGAAACATTTATTATAGTGGGTATTTCCACATATCCAACAACCTTGATTAGCCCTCACTACAATGATGGTACATGATCAAATTTAGTGGCTATATTTGAATTGCACTAAAGAGGAGTATTCATTTGATAGCCTTTAGGTTTTAAACCTCCTTTTGAATTTCATTGGAACCTTCCAAAGTTGTTCTTAAATTTATCACTATTATTTTTTGAAAAATACATTTTGTATCCTTTATTAAATACATGTTTTCTATTTTGGGTTGAATTTTTATTTATTTATTATCTATATGTAATTATATATTTCCTTTTTATTTAAACACATAGCTTACTTTGATGGAATCAACCAAGGCCTTTGGATTTCAAGTGATAAATAACAATGTGAACCTATATGTTATAACTTATTGTTGCTTGTATAATACACCCCATTTTCAATTTAAAAATGAGGACCCTCTTTTTCTTAACTAATCTAAAGATTTCCACATTTGGTCTAAGGTACATTTCATGCTTGAGGATGTGTCACCTGAGTCAAGTTATACCAAGCTCATAGTCTACCAAATCAAGTTGAGTGAGCTTAAAATTCATTAAGTCCAAATTAATAGAATTGAGTTGACCATATCTACAAAATCCAATTATCATGCCTTATCTATTTTTATTTATTCCAAATGTAGACTTTGATCTTTTTTATTTACCCTAGAGCTTTCCATGTGTCATCATTAGATCTGTTCAAAGTCCTAGGCTAGTAAAAAAAGTTTCTAAGTCTTTTTAAAGTCACCAGGCCCTAAGATCATGCCACATGGCACAATCTTAATAACATGGCATAAGGAAGAGTTAATAAAAGGCTTAAAGGTTCCATGGCCCTAAGGGATTGAGAGGTCACCATGTAGTGATTTCTTGAGATCCTGAGACCAAAAATACTATGGTAATAGTCTAAAGACTTTGATCCCTTAAGGTCTTAAGAGGATGCCACATGGTAATTTCATAAGATATTAAAAGCTTATATCAGTAAAAGACTTAGGAAATGGGCTAATAGTTCATTGGACCCAAGGTCCTGAGAGGATGCCATGTGTCAACTTCATAAGAGACTGAGACCATAGAGAATAAACCAATTTAAGAAGTGAGCTCAAATGTTTGGCTTATGAAGAGGATTCCACATAACATCATTCCACATGCCTAGACTAAAGTCCTAGCCTGATGAGGGGATACTATGTGGCACCTCAATGATGTCAGCTTTCCTTTTAGCTTAATTTTTATGGCCATCTACATGAAAATAATCCATAAACCCTAAACCTATAGGTAAATAAGGATTTGCCATGTGGCATTTAATGAACTTAAAATTGATGATTGTCCTAAATGTCAAAAACTAACAAAGTCCTGAAGAAAATGATGATCAATTAAATGATAAATTTCCATTAGCTAGGTGGGATTCATAATGACTTTGTTCCATTTTAGAAGTCTTGATCTGAATTATTGATGGATATGTATGTGCTTTATGCATTTGTAAAGGCTTATATTTGAATTGAAAGATGATTAATGTGAATGTCTATATATAAATAGAAATATATATCATTTGTTTCTTGAATTTGATCTAAACTATTTATGGCTCCTTTATTCATGATTCAATCATTTAAAAGATTTTTCCTTATCATTTATTCAAAATATGTATACTTGACCATTTCATTTGATCTTCTAGGGTTCATATTTCAATCTAGGTTATTAATTTGGACACGTGTCCTTATTAGGTATTTTGAACCCTTAGCCAAAGTATAATGTAAAAAAGACAAACCCTGATGAAAGATTGTTTATAAATCATGAAACACAAGGCAAAGGGGGAAAGTCAAGGTTTATTTTCAATGATGAAGAAGATACATAAGACTAGTCCAAATCAATGAGAAAGTGATAGATAGAAAATTATAGATGGGATGGTGGATCCTAAAGAAATCAATTGATGATCAAAATATAATGGTGTGACCTTTAATTACAAAGCATGATAATGCCTTCATATCCTATTAGGGCATAGTTGAGTTGGTACATCTTTGAAAATCTTAACTACCATCTCCAATCACATTAATGATTTATTGTAACCACCTCATTAGTGGGGAATGAAAATTTGAAAAGGAGCTCCATGGAATTCAAGGTCTATATAAGATCATTTTTTTCATCATAAGAAGGGATATCTCCATTATATTAGTGGAATAGACTATCTAGTTCTCCATAGTTAGTTTGCCAAACATTTTCATGATTTTCTAGAGTAGTCATTTTCTCATTATTATGCAAGTGAAGCTTATAGTTGAATGATTTTTGTAAATCTCATCACTGTTAATAAACAAGAAACATCTTGATATTCATATTATTGTATAGTCAAATGGTCATTTCCTACACATTTTTATGGTGGTTATGCTCCTCTTTGCTCACAATAACTTATCCCTAAACTCTTGTACCATCCTTTAGCTAGAGTTGTGCTAGGTCTCACTAAAATATGGATTGGTTTAAGATTTGTTATATTAGAAACTTCAACATAATCTCTATGAAAATAGGTATTTTTATTCCCTTTTCACCTTTATTTTGCTCTTTCTTTTATCATTGTGTTACCTTAGAACTAATAACAATTCACTTATAATGTTAAATCATGATTGTTTAATGTTGTCCATCACCATTGAAGCATTGTGGAATAGATTAGTGGTGGACTAATTGAGTCTCATAGTGTGTAAATCTTAATCCATTATCTAGAGTTAGTTTTATAGGAACCCCTTGACTTATAATGATCATAATGAACAACTAAGTGGAGATCAGTGTGCCTAGACCAAGTTTATATAAACCTTGGGGAGATTCCCACAAATATATTTTCAAGAGAGAAAGATATTAACAAACCCTACCTATTTTTAGCTATGTCAAAATAAATATCAACACATAATTTGTGATATAAGGAGGGTTGATCTAAAATTAAACTGCCTTTCATGAAATTTTTAAGCTAAAAATACTCTCAAGTCATTGCCTAGCCAGTCCCATGGCCATTTCATGGATAGGTGGGAATAGTTTCCTAATGAATTTCCTAGGGCCCATTCATGACCTACCTAATAATCTAATTTAATTTTACTCAAAGTACATGCATGGTAGGATTATGATAGTATAACAACACATTCATGCATTCAAGGATTCCATCATTAAGAATCACATCTATCATGAAGATGTGTCTTATCATGTGTTCCCTTCTTTGGATAAGATAAATATAACTAGTACATTAGATTTTTATATTGGTGTATAACCATATGGGATACTTTCAAAAAAAAAATCCTAAGCCATTTTATAGAGCCCATAGATCCTACTACCCTATACATATAGTTTACTACAGCCCATAGGGAATATAATGAGTCTTTGAGTGATTTCAACCAATACTTTCATTAGATATATTTGAGGTTGAGAGACCATTTACTACATGAATAAGAATTAGACATAGATATTTACCTTAGAACATTATTCCCATTAGTGCTATGTTTATTCAGAGGACTCCTTTAGCTTTCATGTCCTTGTCATTGATATATCAAGTAGATTTCACCATTGAAGAACAATCCATGTCGCATGTTCACAATAATAAATTTTCCTACCCATTGGTACAATCGAGTGTTTACCCTCAAAATGCTTCAATATAATTACATGTGAGTCATCCCATTGATCAATTCACATTTTATAATGAAATATTACCCCAAACATTCCCCTAGATGTGATATCAAGTAAACTCCCCTATATTGAATGAAGAATATACTTGCTCCACTAATTCATATAACTATGTTAATTTATTACATAATCAACATGAAATTTTTATTTGTCTTATTAGTTAAGTGTCTTTTGATAATTTTTATAACTATGTGTCATTCATTTTAGGAAGTCACCAACAATAATGCATGGGTTAATCTCTAAGATCAATGATGATGAGTCTAATGATGAGGAAGAAATGGATATATTGAGTGACCTAGTAGCATAATATAAAATGGAAAGAAAGATTCCTACTTAAGAGGGTGAATTATAATCAGATTTAATATGAACTTGGTGATTTAGAGCCATTGGAAGAGGAATATGTGTGCTACACTTCTAAGCATTCTTGTCATAATTTATTCCCTATCTAGCTAAAAGGATGATTCAAAGTGGTAAGTGTTATCATTTGGATTTTATCACTTTGAGGAGATTGAAAATATATCCTCATCCAAGTGGAACAATGGAAAAACCTCTAGGCTTGTGGGTAGCCTAAAGATGAGGTAAATCTCTAGATAGGGCTAACTCCCTTGGTGTACTACTTTGGATTGAAACTACACTTAACTTGGGGGGTGAAAAGTGAGAAGGATAAATGAAATAAAACTAATATAAGTGAGGTTATACAAAAAATAACATGATGACATCCAACCATATGCATGTTACACTTGAAATCAAAGGACAAACTGAACATACACTTCTCTAATCTTCATCTTCTCACATCAGTGTTACATTATAAGGTTATGAATGAATGTGCAAAGCTAGAAGGAATATAAAAGACTATGATGAGAGAAATAATCAATATGATATCTTAATAAGTATTATAAATTTTATATAACACTTCACATGCCCTAAAAGAAGAAGCTTTCCAACTGAAAATAGATGATATAATGAAATGGCATGCTAAGGAATCCATAGTCTTCACTTATGAAAAATCAAACATTCAAAATAAATAGAATAATAATATTCATAGAAGAGGTAAAAATTAGTATCATTATTGATCAAAAGTTATACATTTTTTCATTTATTTTCCATACTTAGGTGGAGCATCCAATACAATGCCAAAATGGCTAATTCTTATAGAACTTGAGAGAGGGAGGAGAAAAGAGAAGTTTGAGGGTCACAAGGACACTTTTAAAGATAATAAAATAAGTAATTTTTTCATAATAATATGATTTTGTATGAAACATGAAAATTTAGGAGCTAAACTTGTCAATCCAAGTCATAAACTTCATGAAAAGTGGCAAGAAATTCCTCATTCTAGCTCAAAAAAACTACCTGCATGATTGGCCTTGTTTGAATTCATTATAAATAATTGTGACCAGTTATGATTATTGTAATGAAGTTAAAGGACATAATAAATTCATATCCATGTATTGGTTTTAGGCTTGGTCATCTAGAATCACCTAGAGAGGAGTAATCATCATCTGCTATCAAGAAAATTGCTCTTTCATGCACCCTACACACTTTTCATCAAATTTGTATTTATTTTCTCATTAATATACATGGGAGGAAGTTAATTAAAAATTTAAATACCATCCATGTACTTATAATCACCAAGGAAACCTTAAAAATCCATTCACTTGAAAATTTCACACTTCTCCCTAGCTTGTTTATTAGGCTAGTTTTGATTGGCTGAGTTCAAGCACCTAGTTTGCACACTTATAGTATTTTTCATGAAATTAAATGAACATATGGAGTTATAAAAATCTAATACTTCCCTCAAAAATTATTTTCACATTCAAACTCCTCTTGTATCCTGCACAACATAAAAAATGGTCAAAATAGCCTATTTCTCACCCCAGCTATATAATTCCATATAGACAAAAAACATAGGGGAGATTAAGGGAGTCATATATAATTTATAATCATCATTAATTACATTATGTTTCATTTAGGTTTATATCCAACCTCATCTTCCCAATTAGGTCTTTGTAAGGGTTTCTAAGTAGTTTAAGCCCTTAAGCTTTGTTCATAAAGGTTTTACATCCAAAATAAAAATAAATATCACTAAAGTGATGTTAAAAGACCTTATTAACATCCTTTATCTCCTTATATTCCCATGCATAAGCTCAAGGGAGATGTGAGCATCCAAAACTATCCTATTGAGTTTGCTTTTACAATTTATGTATGCTTCAGAGAGTTTTGGCCTCAAAAAAATGGTTTCTTCAAGGTTTCTCTAACTTAAAAAATATTTAACACCTTTATAATAACTCCAAAAAAATTCTCCAATAAGTTTAAATTCATATCTAAGGCTAGCACTGAAAGTGACCTTCCATTTGATCTCTAGGCCTAATCCTTGTTCTTAAGCCTAACTATAAATTTTGGTGTTTAGACCTTTATATTTGATTTACTTTCATTAAATAATATTATAAAATTATATTTTGACCCAATAATAATTTCTTAATGTGTTTTAATGTTCATATTATAATAGGAGTGAAGATGGATCTCCATTTGGACTTAGGCTTCACCATGCACAACAAGCATGTATGCAACTTTTGTAGGTTTAGACATCCAAGGTGGAATTATTTATGATAGGAAAGATTTTTCATGTTTTAACAAGTTTAATTCAATTCCAAACACATTTTATCAAGTTATAAAATTTATAGGTTCACCTCATTGTCTCCTTTTGCCAAGACTGCAAAATTTATGCATGAGGGAAGTGCCCTCTATTTAAGACAAAATAAAGAGAACTTACCCTATTTGTCTAGACCAACCAAATATTGGAATGGAATTTATAAGTGTAAAATAAATATTGTGTTTTATTTCAACCCCTAATCATATGATTATACCTTTCAAAAGTGCTAAGAACTGAGATAGACTGTGAAGGAAGAAAAATGTGTGTAGGCCCTTCCTATATGGATCATGTTTCTACCTTATTACCTATTGTAGGTGTTTATTAGATTCAAATGATATTTTTTATAGTTTTTAAATACATAACATTATCCCCCTTATAGTATTTTAATTACTTTAGGTCCATGTGTCTCAATTTTGGGTCATTCACACACTAACACATCACTACTCTGCTCCTTATCTGCTTATAGTCCATGTGTTGACTATGATCTTGCCTTTGAGACTCTACTTGTAGGTGTTTGGTAATTTATTAGGATTAAAATAAATGATTTGGATCCCATTTTCCCTCATATCTAGGTTGTATTCATGTTGGTAACTTTACCTTCTCACACACTACCTATCACAGTCAGTACGTAACTATAGGTTGCATACAGAGGTTTAAGAGATCTATGTAGGTCATTTTATCACTGTGAGGGTTTATAAATGTGATAGGGATATTTAATTAAGTGTTATAGGTTCATTAAATTATTAAAACTTACCTATACTCTTCATACATACTTGGTATTCACCCAACTAAGCTTCCTCTATCCCTTACTGCCCCTTATAGTTGGTTGTAGATGTTTATGTCCAAGTGAGGGACATTTGAAGGTGATTATCCAATCAATAATTGACATTAAAACATCCCATTTTTGGTGTCCATGTTTAAAAATTCTCAAAACATTCTTGAGGTTTCATGAAAAAAACATCCTTTCAAATTTCCATCTATGGTTGGTGGTAGGTTCTCATAGGTCATTTGTATAGACTGATAGGTGTGTATAGGAAATCAAACATAATGTACCATCCTCCTTAAGTGGATTTAGAATATACTTAATCTATTCAACTCATTGGAACTCCTTCAACATGATAACATGGTTAATATTTACAACTTGGAGCATAAAAGTCTCCTTTTGACTAAGGACTGTAGAGAATACTACTCGAACTCAGTGTATAAAAGTGCATTTTTAGGCCTTCTTATAACTATCTTCCCCTAATAATTTTCCTTAAAAACTTTACATATTCCATGTTATTTATAGGGGCTAAAAGTATTAGACACTATAATTCCTCAAATATCCTCATAGCCTTGTCATATGTTATTCTCAAAACCTTCATGGACCTCTATTTTCCTATTTTAGGGACTTGGGCCCTGAATTTTTAGTCATTAACTTTGATCAAGATTTCACCTTGGTTTGATCAACCTATCCTTTTCAAAAGGTTTTAAACACTCAATTATATCTAAAAATATCCAAATGAAAGTTTTTTTCATGTCTTAACCTCACAAACAAGGACTCATACATCTCTGCTAGAGTCACTTGTAGGTGATTATTCAGTACATATAGGCAGTAAGTATAAACTTAGGTAGTATGCATTGTCTTGACCCTCTTATAAGTTGATATCCGTTTCAAAATTTCAAAATAATTATTCACACCTTAAAACACCTAAAAAAGTGTAAACACCCTCTTTGAAATGTGAAATAAGTGTCATGGCACTTGGCTGACTATGTATGATAGTCATAGGTAGATTGATTATATGTGTGATATGTGATGGTAAAACATGGAGATGCTTTAGATAATTATGTTTCAAGGTTATATTAATGACAAGGACTTTTAAAACATTTAAATGGGACTATCATAACCCTTTGTGACCGTTCATAAATCATATAAATTGAAAAAATAATGGAAACCCGCCAACAACATAGAATGGACCAGTCTACAAACTTTAGGCGATTTTCTCAACAAATAAACTTGAAACATGAAACCAAACATGGGAATAATTTTAGGAGTTAAAAATAATCTGAAATCAAACTCAACAATTCATATGTAACTCTCCAAACCAAGGCAAAACCTATAGAGTGCATAGATTAGTAAGTAAATTGGGAAGGTCAACTTCTTAGAAATGGTTCATAAAGCTCAAGCCACCATTCCTCTATAACCAAACATAAAATATAATCTGAATGAGTGTATAATACACCCCTAAGATAAATTTTCTTGAAACCCCTTATGTTGAGCATACCAAGTACAAACTTGTAAGTCACTTTTGTTTGCCAAGAAGAGCTGAAAAGGAGTAAAAACATTTTGAGAAATAAATGATACTTCTAAAGCAAACCAAACATGGAACTAAGCATGGGGAAGCTTAATATGCACTACTTAACCATTTACCATGTGGAAAACTTCCTAATGAGGTCATACAAGTGCCAAAATCTTCTTTTCCTTCAAGAAAACTACCTTTCCTTTTGTATAACCTACCATATTTTAGTTATGTCAATTAATTAAGAATTTTAAGGACACATATGGCATGAAATAATAATTTTTGGACCTTCACACTTCTCAATAAACCTATATAAGTCATTAAATACACCTTTTTGACCTCAAAAAGACCCAAAATGACTAAAGGGACTAAAAACTAGTTGACCAAGGCCAATAAAACATCATTTGAAATTAATTAACATGTACTACACCCCATGACACTCATATTACACCCCCTATAGACCTAGAAAGTCAAGTTTTTACCTATGGTGTCCCAATTTGACTTAAAAGTCAAATTCGGTCAATGGTAAGTAACACAATAGTAGAAACATCTCTCTCAGTCCATCATTAGAGGAAAATGAGCTTGAATAAGAAAAAAAAAGATGAATAATGATGTATAGGTGAAATTAGTGGATTGACATAAGATAAAATAGAAATCTTCCACTTCTAGGTAGCCTTAAATTCAAATAAAATGGTGAAGTCTTGAATGTAGAGGTCATGGACATGGGAGGTAATATAAATCATATTTGAACATGCATTAATTCAATGTAATTATATACATACCTCTTAAATAGATGACAAAGTTAGGAGATAATTTATATGAGAATAACCACTCTCATAACCTCTTGGAATTAAAAATAAATAAGAAGATGAGATTTAATCATCCATTTCAACCAAAGCACAACTAGCAAGTGACTCATATATTGGCTATAACAAATTAAAAATCTCTACCAAGTTGAGTGATAAATTAATTTTAGTATGAATTTATGCTTATCCCCATTCCTCATCATAATTCCACATTTAGGCAGAGGTATTTCTCACACCCTATCCCTCATGCTTTCAAAAAATTAGACATAGGTAAACTCTAAATATTACAATCTAATTTTATTCAATTTGCATGAAAATACTATTGAAAAATATCTTTGGGATAGTGTTTTCTAATGTAAATAATAACATAAACATAATTAGATGTTTCCTTTTCCCTTCTCAAAATCTTGAAGAATCAGGTGTTTAATTGATTCGAGTGTGCATTTGCTTGAAAACCTATGTGAATAATTTATTTTCCCTTTTTTGTTTTGTTTCTTGTTTTTTTTATCATCTCTTGTTGTTAGTTTATATTCTCATTTATCATTTTGTTTTGTCTGGACCTTCTCTTTTTTCCTTGAAGTTCTACCATTAATCAAAGAAATGAAATAAAAGGCAAGTCACATAGGATACATGAATGGCACTCGAGAGCCTAGATGAACTTTTATTGAATATCTTGTGTGAAATGATTTAATTTTATGGTTAATTTCTATAATTTCAAAGGTCAATGATTCTTTAAATATCTTGTGAATTTATAAAATCTATTTTCTTGGTTGAATCCATCTTAGGCAATTAATGAATTATCTATCAAAAAATGAAATATGAATTTAATTCTAATTTATCTTGTTTGATATGAATTTTATGATTTTTCCTTGAACCCATGGTTTGGTCCCTTACCTTTCATGGATATAAAAGTAAAATCTCCTTTCAAAAATAATTGAGATGAAATGCAAAATCTAAAAATCTTACTCGAAATGGTGATCTTGGTAACCTCCACCATAGGCAGTCTGACTTGGATGGCAGTGGAGTAAGGCCTTAGAAAGGAATGAGAGGTATCTCTATTGGGGATATAAACACCTATTTGGTATTAGAGAAATGCCCATGCCATTAATCCAAGATAAATATTTAAATCTTTACCCCTTTAGAAGTTTTGATTATTTAAGTAAATATTAATTATTAGATGTGAATGCAAATAAAATGAATTAATCACTTGATCACACATAGATGGTCTTTGATAAGTTATTATCTTGGTATATCATGACGTGCAATAGAATTTAGTGCCTTCATATTTTGAATTTTTTTTGACTGATTGCTTGTAGCCAATGCTTGTATTCTTACAAACTAAAGATTATGGATTCTTTAGATACTTAGGAGTATCTACCAGCATGAGTCACTATTTACTGTTACTTTCACAACATGCCCCATTTTTTAGTTTAAGCATAGGGACCCTATTTTTATTAACTAATCTAAAGGTAGTCTAAGGGACCTTTTGTTAGGATCCTCTACTGCCCACTAAGGACACACTTTATTACCTTTGTATTAGCAACTAAACACATAATTTAACCAAAATGATAAGTAACTAGAAATATGAAACAACACAGAATATGAGAGACAATACCCAATTGTATTAATAATCATTCAGAAGAAAATACAATAAAGAAGATGCCACACTTCTTCTTCCCACACCTCTAGAGCTCCCACACTTCTATGGTTCACCTGTAATTCTCCTTCAACACTTCACTCTCTCATCACGGTCACAACAATCAACTCAAACACATAGTTGTTGTTCACCTCCACCAGTCAGTAACAATGTTGCCAGTACACCAAGTCCACAACTGTACTCCAAGTAGATCTCCCTTGAACCTGCAACACCCTGCACATCAACAGACCTTACTTACCATGTAGATATCTCTACACCCTCAAGAACCCTTGTCCTTACCTCACCAAGTCCTTATGAGTCTTCAACCAATACCCCGATGGATCTTCTACCAGAACTTGCACAACCTGCAACTCTCCCTGATCATACACACTCAGCGCCCCTTTGGAACTAGGAGAAGCTAATCCTTGCTCTCTTCTACAAGCCCTCTTGGCTATCTAGCACTCTTGCTCTCTCTCTCCTAAAGGAGCTAAACTTTTCTCTCTAACTCTAGTACAATTTTACAATACAGCCCATGAGTCTATTATATAGATCTCATGCATATAATAATTAGACTTTCTTAATTAAAATAATTAGACACGCAACTCCAAGACTATAATTAGCCTTTAACATGCAAACTAACAGTCCAAAAATAGACCTATTCTCAACCCGCATGCAAACACACGCACACATAGGTTGCCAACATCGGCTCCTTCATGACCAATGTCAGCCGACTCATAACTGACATCGATTGCTTCTGCACTGTAATATGACCGATGTCGGTTGATCAGATCGACGTCAGTTGCCCTGTAACTTGTTCTGCAACTCAGCAACCTCTGCAACTCTCCTCCATGTCTGCATCAGTGAAGCTTTTAGCTCCATAACCTAACAATCTCCCACTTGGAGATAAATAACTGCACTGTACCTATACTTGTACACTGTCTAATTCATTTCCTGGCTTGTATCCCTCTTCAAGTTCAATCTTGAAGACCAACCACCAAATAACCTATGGTGCACCTCTTGTCATCCAAGTAACCTGCCACATCCAAACCTACAAACCCATGTAGTGAAGACCTTGACCTTGCTTAACATGTTAACCTACTGCTAGTCCCTCTCAGATATTTGAGAATCTACCTTCCCCAAATTGGCTCCAAACTCTCTAACAACTCCCACTACTTGGGAAAACTCAGGTCTACACTTGACCTCATGTGATTTCGAACACTGTTCTAAGCTCAACTTGAACTATCCAGCCCTTGGTGTGCTTACTAGTTCTATATCCTGCATATTGAACCCCGCTAACACCTTCTTCACATCAGCTCCTACTGGAGACAAAATCAACTTGTGATCTTCCATGTCTCTTATGATTACTCTTGCCAAAGAATTTCACTGCTCTAAATCCTTCATGGCACACCACTGAACTAACTTTACCTTTAGCTCAACAAAACCCTGTATGTCTGAACCTGCAACAAGCATACCATCCACATACAGTAACAAGATAATGTTGTGACCATCATCCACCTGGTAAGACAAACACAATGGTTACACTGACATTGACTAAAGCCTTGCTTTGTCATCCACTTGTCAAACCTGTACCACTATCCTACAGCTTCCTCAAGACCATATATCTTGGCCTTCTGTCTCACGTATCCATCCACTCTCTTCTTTAACCTGGGAATCCGTTCGTCTTTCAGTGCTTTCATCCCAGCTGGAAACTCTACCAAATCTCCCACTTGGTTCTCTTCTGAAGAATTCATGCCATGCTCCCACTGTTTCCTGGATTCTACCTGTATTGCCTCTTAACATCTTCCTGGTTCTTGACCATCAGTAAACAACAAGTAAGAAGGTGAAAAATGAATATGAGGTCCACTTACCCTTTCAGTCCTCCATATGGGCATTTGAGACTCCTTGACAACTTATTATCTGCCCAACATCCGTTCCAGTGATCGATCTCAGCCATCTCCCAATCTACACCCGATCGACGTCGATTCCCTATGACTGACCCTTACTACCAACATCGGTTCTCCCTGACCGATGCCAGTGTCCCTGCTACTATTGTCGGTTCTTGTCAGACTGACATCAATTCCTACTGCCCAACACCACTGACTCTATTGATCTACACATGACCGACGTCGGTGCCTGTGTGTTCGACGTTGGTTCCTCCTGACCGATGCTGGTACCTGTGTTTTCTTGTGAGTGATGACTTTTTACCTGCAAGATCCTTTTGGATAAAACCCTTGTCCATATTAACACAGCACTGCTCTGAATAATTCAGTCCCCTTAGCTGATCTCTGTCCGTCATCTCCTCCATGAACACTAAGGCTTTCCAATTCTTAAGTTTGTCAAAGATATCTATCTTCCACTTAAGAATATGTATTCCCTTCTTACATATGTAACCAAGCCTACAAAGCCACATCTCTACAACAGAAGGTGAATCAGTAATATAAGTAGATAGATAAATGATACCTACTTTCTTACAACTGTCTAATTCAAGTGCATCCACTGTGAGAGTTACTATGCATCTCTCATCACCTAACTTTCCTGAAGAAATTAGACTCATCTCCAAGATTGGTACCTGCATGACCTCATTCAACACCTGTGTGTTATTTGTCTACAATTTTAGACTCACTTCCCCTTTGCCAATCTTTTGACAAGGCTCACCAGCTCCTAAATAAATCTCTCCAAAGTCTCCAAAGCCATACCCATGAAAAGATGCTCTATTTCGAGCTACATGGAAAGAGGCAACAGAATCTATAGACCAAGATTCTACTTTATCCAAAGCAACCTGTGAAACAACACCTATAACATCTGATTCTACACACTGATCTTCTACCGACCAACAATCTTCCTTTACATGCTCTTTCTTTTCATCAATCTGACCATTCATGTTATTTAGTTTCTCCATTCGTAGCTTAGTTTCCTCTGCCATTGCTATACTCCCACTCAATTTGAAACCCCTGAGAGTGACCTGTAATCAACAAACACTAACCAAATATAATACAACCTGTTAGTAACTTAACCACCTTATGATACCAACTTGCCAAGATTGGTACCAACCTGGTCAACCTGGTCAACCTCCTCTGATACCAAATGTCAGGATCCTCTACTGCCCACTAAGGACACACTTGATTACCTTTGTATTAGCAACTAAACATAGAATTTAACCAGAATGATAATTAACTAGAAATATGAAACAACACAGAATATGAGAGACAATACCCAATTGTATTAATAATCATTCAAAAGAAAATACAATAAAGAAGATGCCATACTTCTTCTTTCCAAACCTCTAGAGCTCCCACACTTCTAGGTTTCACCTATAATTATCATTCAACACTTCACTCTCTCATCATGGTCACAACAATCAACTCAAACACAGAGTTGTTGTTCACCTCCACCAGTTAGTAACAACGTTGCTAGTACACCAAGTACACAACCGTACTCCAAGTAGATCTCCCTTGAACCTGCAACACCCTGCACATCAATAGACCTTACTTACCATGTAGATATCTCTATACCCTGAAGAACCCTTGTCCTTTTCTCACCAAGTCCTTATGAGTCTTCAACCAGTACCCTGGTGGATCTTCTACCAGAACTTGCACAACCTGCAGCTCTCCCTGATCACACACACTCAGCACCCCTTTAGAACTAGGAGAAGCTAATCCCTGCTCTCTTCTACAAGCCCTCTTGGCTATCTAGCACTCTTGCTCTCTCTCTCTCTCTCCTGAAGGAGCTAAACTTTTCTCTCTCACTCTAGAACAATTTTACAATACAGCCCCTGAGTCTATTATATAGATCTCATGCAGACAATAATTAGACTTTCTTAATTAAAATAATTAGACACGCAACTCCAAGACTATAATTAGCCTTTAACATGCAAACTGACAGTCCAAAAATAGACATGTTCTCAACTTTCATGCAAATGCATGCACACACAGTTTGCCAACGTTGGCTCCTTCCTGACAGATGTCAGTTGACTCATAACTGATGTCAGTTGCTTCTGCACTATAATATGACCAATGTCGGTTGATCAGACTGACGTCAGTTGCCCTGCAACTTGTTCTGCAACTCAGCAACCTCCACAACTCTCCTCCATGTCTACGTTAGTGAAGCTTTTAGCTCCACAACCTAAGAATCTCCCACTTAGAGATAAATAACTGCATTGTACCTGTACCTATACACCATCTAATTCATTTCCTGGCTTGTATCCCTCTTCAAGTTCAATCTTGAAGACCAACCACCACACAACCTATGGTGCACCTCTTGTCATCCAAGTAACCTACCACATCCGAACCTACAAACCCATGTAGTGAAGACCTTGACCTTGCATAACATGTTAACCTACTGCTAGTCCCTCTCAGATACCTAAGAATCTACCTTCCCTGAATTGGCTCCAAACTCTCTGACAACTCTCACTGCTTGAGAAAACTCAGGTCTATACTTGACCTCATGTGATTTCAAACACTATTCTAAGCTTAGCTTAAACTGTCTAGCACTTGGTGTGCTTACCAGTTCTACATCCTGCATATTAAACCCAACCAACACCTTCTTCACATCAGCTCCCACTAGAGACAAAATTAACCTATGATCTTCCATGTCTCTTATGATTACTCTTGCCAAAGAATTTCGCTGCTCCAAATCCTTCATGGCACACCACTGAACTAACCTTACCTTTAGCTCAGCAAAACCTTGTATGTTTGAACCTATAACAAGCAAACAATCCACATACAGTAATAGGATAATGTTGTGACCATCATCCACCTGGTAAGACAAACACAATGGTTACACGGACATTGACTGAAGCCCTACTTTGTTATCCACCTGTCAAACCTGTACCACTATCCTGTAGCTTCCTCAAGACCATATATCCTGGCCTTTCGTCTCATGTATCCATCCATTATCTTCTTTAACTTGGGAATCCATTCATCTTTTAGTGCTTTCATCCTGGCTGGCAACTCTACCAAATCTTCCGCTTGGTTCTCTTCTGAATAATTCATACCATGCTCCCACTGTTTCCTGGATTCTACCTGCATTACCTCTTCACGTCTTCCTAGTTCTTGACCATCAGTAAGTAACAAGTAAGAAGGTGAACAACGAATATGAGGTCCACTTATCCTTTCAGTCCTCCATATGGGCGTTTGAGACTCCTTGACAGCTTGTTGTTCATCCAACATCCGTTCCAGTGACAGATCTCAGCCATCTCCTAATCTGCACCTGATAGACATTGGTTCCCTACTACTGACCCTTATTACCAATGTCGGTTCTCCCTGATTGATGCTTGTGTCACTGCTACCGATGTCGGTTCCTGTCTGACCAATGTCAATTCCTACTGCCTGACACCACTGACTCTACTGATCTACACATGACCGACATCGGTGCCTATCTGTTTGATGTCGGTTCCTCTTGATTGATGCTGGTACCTGTGTTTGCCTGTGAGTGATGAATTTTTACTCACGAGCTCCTTTTGGATCAAACCCTTGTCCATATTAACATAGCCTTGCTCAGAATAATTCAGTCCCCTCAGCTGATCTCTGTCTGTCATCTCCTCCATGAACACCAAGGCTTTCCAGTTCTTAAGTTTGTCAAAGATATCTATCTTCTGATTAAGAACATGCATTCCCTTCTTACATATGTAACCAAGCCTACAAAGCCACATCTCTGCAATAGAAGGTGAATCAGTAATATAAGTAGATAGATAAAGGACACCTAATTTCTTACCACCGTCTAATTCAAGTGCATCCACTGTGAGAGTTACTGTGCATCTCTCATCACCTAAATTTCTTGAATAAATTAGACTCATCTCCAAGACTAGTACCTGCATGACCTCATTCAACACCCATGTGTTATCTGTTTGCAATTTCAGCTTCACTTCCCCTTTGCCAACCATTTGACAAGGCTCACCAGCTCCTAAATAAATCTCTCCAAAGTCTCCAAAGACATACCCATGAAAATATGCTCTATTTCAGGCTGCATGGAAAGAGGAAACAAAATCTATAGACCAAGATTCTACTTTATCCAGAGCAACCTGTGCAACAACACCTGCAACATTTGCTTCTACACGCTGATCTTCTATCGACCAATAATCTTCCTTTACCTGCTCTTTCTTTCCATCAATCTGACCATTCATTCTATTCATTTTCTCCATTCGTAGCTTAATTTCTTCTACCATTTCTATACTCCCACTCAATCTAAAACCCCTGAGAGTGACCTGTAATCAACAAAAACTAACCAGATCTAATACAACCTGTTAGTAACTTAACGACCTTCTGATACTAACTTGCCAAGATTTCTACCAACCTGGTCAACCTGCTCTGATACCAACTATCAGGATCCTGTACTGGACACTAAGGACACACTTGATTACCTTTGTATTAGTAACTAAACACAGAATTTAACCAGAATGATAAGTAACTAGAAATATGAAACAACATAGAATATGAGAGATAATACCCAATTATATTAATAATCATTCAGAAGAAAATACAATAAAGAAGATGCAACACTTCTTCTTCCCACACCTCTAGAGCTCCCACACTTCTAGGGTTCACCTGTAATTCTCCTTCAACACTTCACTCTCTCATCATGGTCACAACAATCAACTCAAACACAGAGTTGTTGTTCACCTCCACTAGTCAGTAACAATGCTGCCAGTACACCAAGTACACAACCATACTCCATGTAGATCTCCCTTGAACCTGTAACACCCTACACATCAACAAACCTTACTTACCATGCAGATATCTCTACACCCTAAAGAACCCTTGTCCTTACCTCACCAAGTCCTTGTGAGTCTTCAACCATTACCCCGGTGGATCTTCTACTAGAACTTGCACAACCTGCAACTCTCCCTGATCATACACACTCAGCACCCCTTTGGAACTAGGAGAAGCTAATCCCTGCTCTCTTCTACAAGCCCTCTTGGCTATCTATCACTCTTGCTCTCTCTCTCCTGAAAGAGCTAAACTTTGCTCTCTCACTCTAGTACAATTTTACAATACAGCCCATGAGTCTATTATATAGATCTCATGCAGACAATAATTAGACTTTCTTAATTACAATAATTAGACACACAACTCCAAGACTATAATTAGCCTTTAACATATAAATTGATAGTCCAAAAATATACATGTTCTCGACCTGCATGCAAATGCATGCACACACAGGTTATCGACATCGGCTCCTTCCTGACCGATGTCGGCCGACTCATAACCGACGTCGATTGCTTTTACACTGTAATATGACCGACATCACTTGATCAGACTGACATTGGTTTCCCTACAACTTGTTCTACAACTCAACAACCTCCGCAACTCTCATCCATGTCTGCATCAGTGAAGCTTTTATCTCCACAACCTAACAATCTCCCACTTGGAGATAAATAGCTGCACTGTACATGTACCTATACACTGTCTAATTCATTTCCTGGCTTGTAACCCTCTTCAAGTTCAATCTTGAAGACCAACCACCACACAACTTGTGGTGCACCTCTTGTCATCCAAGTAACCTGCCACATCCGAACCTACAAACCCATGTAGTGAAGACCTTGATCCTGCATAACATGTTAACCTGCTGCTAGTCCCTCTCAGATACCTGAGAATCTACCTTCCCCGAATTGGCTCCAAATTCTCTGACAACTCCCACTGCTTGGGAAAACTCAGGTCTACACTCAACCTTATGTGATTTTGAACACTGTTCTAAGCTCAGCTTAAACTATCCAACCCTTGGTGTGCTTACCAGTTCTGTATCCTGCATATTAAACCCCACCAACAACTTCTTAACATCAACTCCCACTGGAGACAAAATCAACCTATGATCTTCCATGTCTCTTATGATTACTCTTGCCAAAGAATTTTGCTGCTCCAAATCCTTCATGGCACACCACTGAACTAACCTTACATTTAGCTCAGCAAAACCTTGTATGTCTAAACTTGCAACAAGCATACCATCCACATACAGTAACAAGATAATGTTGTGACCATCATCCACCTGGTAAGACAAACACAATGGTTACAATGACATTGACTAAAGCCCTGCTTTGTCATCTACCTGTCAACCCTATACCACTATCTTGTAGCTTCCTCAAGACCATATATCCTAGCCTTTCATCTCACGTATCCATCCACTCTCTTCTTTAACATGGGAATCCATTCGTCTTTTAGTGCTTTCATCCCTACTAGCAACTCTTCCAAATCTCTCGCTTGGTTCTCTTTTGAAGAATTCATGCCATGCTCCAGCTGTTTCCTGGATTCTACCTACATTGCCTCTTCATGTCTTCCTAGTTCTTGACCATTAGTAAGCAAAAAATAAGAAGGTGAACAATGAATATGAGGTCCACTTACCCTTTCAGTCCTCCATATGGGCATTTGAGACTCCTTGACAGCTTGCTGTCTGCCAAACATCCGTTCTAATGACTGATCTCGGCCATATCCCAATCTGCACCTGACCGACGTCGATTCCCTATGACTGACCCTTATTACTGACTTTGGGTCTCCTTGACTGATGCTAGTGTCCCTACTGCCGATGTTAGTTCCTATCCGACCGATGTCGATTCCTACTGCCTGACACCACCGACTCTGCTGATTTGCACATGACCGACATCGGTGCCTATCTATTCAATGTCAGTTCCTCCTGATCAATGTCGGTACCTATGTTCACTTGTGAGTGATGACTTTTTACCCATGAGCTCCTTTTAGATCAACCCCTTGTCCATATTAACACAGCCCTACTCAAAATAATTTAGTCCCCTCAGCTGATCTCTGTCTGTCATCTCCTCCATGAACACCAAGGCTTTCCAGTTCTTAAGTTTGTCAAAGATATCTATCTTCCGCTTAAGAACATGCATTATCTTCTTACATATGTAACCAAGCCTACAAAGCCACATCTCTACAATAGAAGATAAATCAGTAATATAAGTAGATAGATAAGGGATACCTACTTTCTTACCACCGTCTAATTCAAGTGCATCTACTGTGAGAGTTACTGTGCATCTCTCATCACCTAAATTTCTTGAAGAAATTAGACTCATCTCCAAGATTGGTACCTGCATGACCTCATTCAACACCCATGTGTTATCTGTCTGCAATTTCAGCTTTACTTCCCCTTTGCCAACCATTTGACAAGGCTTACCAGCTTCTAAATAAATCTCTCCAAAGTCTCCAAAGACATACCCATGAAAAGATGCTCTATTTCGGGCTGCATGGAAAGAGGCAACATAATCTATAGACCAAGATTCTAATTTATCTAGAACAACCTATGCAACAACACCTGCAACATCTACTTCTACACACTGATCTTCTACTGACCAATAATCTTCCTTTACTTGCTCTTTCTTTCCATCAATCTGACCATTCATGTTATTCAATTTCTCCATTCGTAGCTTACTTTCTTCTACCATTGCTATACTCCCACTCAATCTGAAACCCCTGAGAGTGACCTATAATCAACAAACACTAACCAGATCTAATACAACCTGTTAGTAACTTAAACACCTTCTGATACCAACTTGCCAAGATTGGTACCAACCTGGTCAACTTGGTCAACCTACTCTGATACCAACTGTCAGGATCCTCTATTACCCACTAAGGACACACTTGATTACCTTTGTATTACCAACTAAACATAGATTTTAACCAAAATGATAAGTAACTAGAAATATGAAACAACACAGAATATGAGAGACAATACCCAATTGTATTAATAATCATTCAAAAGAAAATATAATAAAGAAGATGCCACACTTCTTCTTCCCACACCTATAGAGCTCCCACACTTCTAGGGTTCACCTATAATTCTCCTTCAACACTTCACTCTCTCATCACGGTCACAACAATCAACTTAAACATAAAGTTGTTGTTCACCTCCACCAGTTAGTAACAACGCTGCTAGTACACCAAGTACACAACTATATTCCAAGTAGATCTCCCTTGAACCTGCAACACCATGCACATCAACAGACCTTACTTACCATGCAGATATCTCTACACCCTGAAGAACCCTTGTCCTTGCCTCACTAAGTCCTTATGAGTCTTCAACCAGTACCTCGGTGGATGTTCTACCAGAACTTGCACAACTTGCAACTCTCCCTAATCATACACACTCAGCACCCCTTTGGAACTATGAAAAACTAATCCCTGCTCTCTTCTACAAGCCCTCTTGGCTATCTAACATTCTTTCTCTCTCTCTCCTAAAGGAGCTAAACTTTGCTCTCTCACTCTAGTACAATTTTACAATACAGCCCATGAGTCTATTATATAGATCTCATGCATACAATAATTAGACTTTCTTAATTACAATAATTAGACACACAACTCCAAGACTATAATTATCCTTTAACATGCAAACTAATAGTCTAAAAATAGACATGTTCTTGGCCCGCATGCAAATGCATGCATACACAGGTTGCCAACGTCGACTCCTTCCTAATCGATGTCGGCTAACTCATAACCGACGTCAGTTTCTTTTGCACTATAATATGATCGACGTCGGTTGATTAGATCGACGTCGGTTGCCCTATAACTTGTTCTACAACTCAGCAACCTCTGCAACTCTCCTCCATTTCTATATTAGTGAAGCTTTTAGCTACACAACCTAACAATCTCCCACTTGGAGATAAAAAGCTGCACTGTACCTGTACCTGTACACCATCTAATTCATTTATTGGCTTGTATCCCTTTTCAAGTTCAATCTTGAAGACCAACCACCACACAACCTGTGGTGCACCTCTTGTCATCCAAGTAACCTGCCACATCCGAACCTACAAACCCATGTAGTGAAGACCTTGACCTTGCATAACATGTTAACTTGCTGCTATTCCCTCTCAGATACCTGAGAATCTACCTTCCCTGAATTGGCTCCAAACTCTCTGACAACTCCCACTGCTTGGGAAAACTCAGGTCTACACTCGACCTCATGTGATTTCAAACACTGTTCTAAGCTTAGCTTGAACTGTCCAGCGCTTGGTGTGCTTACTGGTTCTACATCTTGCATATTGAACCCCACCAACACCTTCTTCACATCAGCTCCCACTGGAGACAAAATCAACCTGTGATCTTCCATGTCTTTTATGATTACTCTTGCCAATGAATTTTTCTACTCCAAATCCTTCATGGCACACCACTGAACTAACCTTACCTTTAGCTCAACACAACCTTGTATGTCTGAACCTGCAACAAGCATACCATCCACATATAGTAACAGGATAATGTTGTGACCATAATCCACCTGGTAAGACAAACACAATGGTTACACTAACATTGACTGAAGCCCTGCTTTGTCATCTACCTTTCAGACCTGTACCACTATCTTACACCTTCCTCAAGACCATATATCCTAGCTTTCCATCTCACGTATCCATCCACTCTCTTCTTTAACTTAGGAATCCATTCATTTTTCAGTGCTTTCTTCATGGCTGGCAACTCTACCAAATCTCTCACTTGGTTCTCTTCTGAAGAATTCATGCCATGCTCCCACTGTTTCTTGGATTCTACCTGCATTACCTCTTCACGTCTTCCTAGTACTTGACCATCAGTAAGCAACAAGTAAGAAGGTGAACAAAAAATATGAGGTCCACTTACCCTTTCAATCCTCCATATGGGCGTTTGAGACTCCTTGACAGCTTGCTCTCCGCCCAACATTCGTTCAAGTGATCGATCTCGGCCATCTCCCAATCTACACCCGACCAACGTTGATTCCCTGCGACTGACCCTTACTACCAACATCAGTTCTCCCTGATTGATGTCGATGTCCCCACTACCGATGTCAGTTCCTATCTGACTGATGTTGTTTCTTGCTACCTGACACCACTGACTCCGCTGATCTGCACATGATCAACGTTAGTGCCTGTTTGTTCGATGTCGGTTCCTCCTGACCGATGCCGGTACTTGTGTTAACTTATGAGTGATGACTTTTTATTCGAGAGCTCCTTTTGGATCAAACTCTTGTCCATATTAATGTAGCCCTGCTCAGAATAATTCAGTCCTCTCAGCTAATTTCTATCTGTTATCTCCTCCATGAACACCAAGGCTTTCTAGTTCTTAAGTTTGTCAAAGATATCTATCTTCCACTTAAGAACATGCATTCCCTTCTTACATATGTAACCAAGCCTACAAAACCACATCTCTGCAACATAAGGTGAATCAGTAATATACTTAGATAGATAAAGGATACCTACTTTCTTACCACCATCTAATTCAAGTGCATCTATTGTGAGAGTTACTGTGCATCTCTCATCACCTAACTTTCTTAAAGAAATTAGACTAATCTCCAATACTGGTACCTACATGACCTCATTCAACACCCATGTGTTATCTATCTGCAATTTTAGCTTCACTTCCTCTTTGCCAACCATTTGACAAGGCTCACCAGCTCTTAAATAAATCTCTCTAAAGTCTCCAAAGACATACCCATGAAAAGATGCTCTATTTCAAGCTGCATGGAAAGAGGCAACATAATATATAGACCAAGATTCTACTTTATCCATATCAACCTATGCAACAACACCTGCAACATCTGCTTCTACACGCTGATCTTCTACCGACCAATAATCTTCCTTTACCTACTCTTTCTTTCCATCAATCTGACCATTCGTGCTATTCAATTTTTCCATTCGTAGCTTACTTTCTTCTACCATTGCTATACTCCCACTCAATTTGAACCCCTTAAGAGTGACCTTTAATCAACAAACACTAACCAGATCTAATACAACCTGTTAGTAACTTAACCACCTTTTGATACCAACTTGCCAAGATTGGTACCAACCTGGTCAACCTACTCAACCTACTCTGATACCAACTGTCAGGATCCTCTACTACCCACTAAGGACACACTTGATTACCTTTGTATTAACAACTAAACATAGAATTTAACTAGAATGATAAGTAACTAGAAATATGAAACAACACAGAATATGAGAGACAATACCCAATTGTATTAATAATCATTCAAAAGAAAATATAATAAAGAAGATGCCACACTTCTTCTTCCCACACCTCTAGAGCTCCCACACTTCTAGGGTTCACTTGTAAATCTCCTTCGACACTTCACTCTCTCATCATGATCACAACAATCGACTCAAAAATAGAGTTATTGTTCACCTCCACCAGTCAGTAACAATGCTATCTATACACCAAGTACACAACCGTACTCCAAGTAGATCTCCCTTGAACCTGGAACACCCTACACATCAACAGACCTTACTTACCATGCAGAATTCTCTACACCCTAAAGAACCATTTTCCTTGCCTCACCAAGTCCTTATGAGTCTTCAACCAGTACCCTGGTGGATCTTCTACCAAAACTTGCACAACCTGCAACTCTCCCTGATCATACACCCTCAGCACCCCTTTGGAACTAGGAGAAGCTAATCCCTACTCTCTTCTACAAGCCTTCTTGGCTATCTATCACTCTTTCTCTCTCTCTCTCTTGAAGGAGCTAAACTTTGCTCTTTCACTCTATTACAATTTTACAATAGAGCCCATGAGTCTATTATATAGATCTCATGCATACAATAATTAGACTTTCTTAATTACAATAATTATACACGCAACTCCAAGACTATAATTAGCCTTTAACATGCAAACTGACAGTCCAAAAATAGACCTGTTCTTGACCCGCATGCAAATGCATGCACACACAGGTTGCCAACATCGGCTCCTTCCTGACCGATGTCGGCCGACTCATAATCGACATCAGTTTGTTCTGCACTGTAATATGACCGACGTCAGTTGATTAGACTAATGTCAATTACCCTACAACTTGTTCTAAAACTCAACAACCTCTGCAACTCTCCTCCATGTCTACATCTGTGAAGCTTTTAGCTCCATAACCTAACAATCTCCCACTTGGAGATAAATAGCTGCACTGTAATTATACCTGCACACTATCTAATTCATTTCCTAGCTTATATCCCTCTTCAAGTTTAATCTTGAAGACCAACCACCACACAACTTGTGGTGCACCTCTTGTCATCCAAGTAACCTGCCACATCTGAACCTACAAACCCATGTAGTGAAGACATTGACCCTGCATAACATGTTAACTTACTGCTAGTCCCTCTCAGATACCTGAGAATCTACCTTCCTCAAATTGGCTCCAAACTCTCTAACAAATCCCACTGCTTGGGAAAACTCAGGTCTACACTCAACCTCATGTGATTTCAAACACTGTTCTAAACTCAGCTTGAACTATCCAGCTCTTAGTGTGCGTACCAGTTCTACATCCTACATATTAAAACTCGCCAACACCTTCTTCACATCAGCTCCCACTGGAGACAAAATCAACCTATGATCTTCCATGTCTCTTATGATTACTCTTGCCAAAGAATTTCACTGCTCTAAATCCTTCATAGCACACCACTAAACTAACCTTACCTTTAGCTTTGCAAAACACTATATGTCTAAACCTGCAACAGGCATACCATCCACATATAGTAATAGGATAATGTTGCGACCATCATCCACCTAGTAATACAAACACAATGATTACACTGACATTGATTGAAGCCCTACTTTGTCATCCACCTGTCAAACCTATACCACTGTCCTACAGCTTCCTCAAGACCATATATCCTGGCCTTCTATCTCACGTATCCATCCACTCTTTTCTTTAACCTGGGACTCCATTCATCTTTCAGTGCTTTCATCCCAACTGGCAACTCAACCAAATCTCCCACTTGGTTCTCTTTTAAAGAATTCATGCCATGCTCCCACTGTTTCCTAGATTTTACCTGAATTGCCTCTTCACGTCTTCCTAGTTCTTGACCATCAATAAGCAACAAGTAAGAAGGTGAACAATGAATATGAGGTCCACTTACCCTTTCAGTCCTCCATATGGGCATTTGAGACTCCTTGACAGCTTGCTATCCACCCAACATCTATTTTAGTGACTGATCTCAACCATCTCCCAATCTACCCTGACCGACGTTAGTTCCCTGTGACTGACCCTTACTATCGATGTCGGTTCTCCCTGACCGATGCTGGTGTCTCTGCTACCGACATCGGTTCTTGTCTGATTGACGTTGGTTCCTGCTACTCGACACCACTGACTCTATTGATCTGCACATGACTAACATCGATGCCTGTCTGTTGACATCAGTTCCTCCTGACTAACGCCGGTACCTGTGTTCACTTGTGAGTGATGACTTTTTACCTATGAGCTCCTTTTGGATCAAACCCTTGTCCATATTAACATAGCCCTACTCAGAATAATTTAGTCCCCTCAACTGATCTATATCCGTCATCTCCTCCATGAACACCAAGGCTTTCCAATTCTTAAGTTTGTCAAAGATATCTGTCTTCCACTTAAGAACATGCATTCCCTTCTTACATATGTAACCAAGCCTACAAAGCCACATCTCTACAACAGAAGGTGAATTAGTAATATAATTAGATAGATAAAAGAGAATTAGTAATATAAGCCAAGTCTAATTTAAGTGCATCTGCTATGAGAGTTACTGTGCATCTCTCATCACCTAACATTCCTGAAGAAATTAGACTCATCTCCAAGAATGGTACTTGCATGACCTCATTCAACACCTGTGTGTTATCTATCTGCAATTTTAGCTTCACTTCTCATTTGTCAACCATTTGACAAGGCTCATCGGCTCCTAAATAAATATCTCCAAAGTCTCCAAAGACATACCCATGAAAAGATGCTCTATTTCAGGCTGCATGGAAAGAGGCAACAGAATCTATAGACCAAGATTCTACTTTATCCAAAGCAACCTATGCAACAACACCTGCAACATCTGCTTCTACACATTGATCTTCTACCGACCAATAATCTTCCTTTACCTACTCTTTCTTTCCATCAATCTAACCATTCGTGCTATTCAGTTTCTCCATTCGTAGCTTACTTTATTCTACCATTGCTATACTCCCCCTCAATTTGAAACCCCTGAGAGTGACCTGTAATCAACAAACACTAACCAAATCTAATACAACCTATTAGTAACTTAACCACCTTCTGATACCAACTTGCCAAGATTGGTACCAACCTAGCCAACCTGCTCAACCTACTTTGATACCAACTGTCAGGATCCTCTACTGCCCACTAAGGACACACTTGATTACCTTTGTATTAGAAACTAAACATGGAATTTAATTAGAATGATAAGCAACTTGAAATATGAAACAACACAGAATATGAGAGACAATACCCAATTGTATTAATAATCATTCAGAAGAAGATACAATAAAGAAGATGCCACACTTCTTCTTCCCACACCTCTAGAGCTCCCACACTTCTAGGGTTCACCTGTAATTCTCCTTCAACACTTCACTCTCTCATCACAATGCTGCCAGTACACCAAGTACACAATGCTGCCAATATACCAAGTACACAACCATACTCTAAGTAGATCTCCCTTGAACCTGTAACACCCTGCACATCAACATACCTTACTTACCATGCAGATATCTCTACACCCTAAAGAACCCTTGTCCTTTCCTCACCAAGTCCTTATGAGTCTTCAACTAGTAACCCGATGGATCTTCTACCAGAACTTGCACAACCTGCAACTCTCCCTAATCATACACACTCAGCACCCCTTTGGAACTAGGAGAAGCTAATCCCTACTCTCTTCTACAAGCCCTCTTGGCTATCAAGCACTCTTGCTCTCTCTCTCCTGAAGGAGCTAATCTTTGCTCTCTCACTCTAGTATAATTTTACAATACAACCCATGAGTCTATTATATAGATCTCATGCATACAATAATTAGACTTTCTTAATTACAATAATTAGATAGGCAACTCCAAGACTATAATTAGCCTTTATCATGCAAATTCATAGTCCAAAAATAGACTTGTTCTCAACCCACATGCAAATGCATGCAGACACAGGTTGTTGACGTCGGCTCCTTCTTTACCGATGTCAGCCGACTCATAACCGATGTCAGTTTCTTCTGCACTATAATATGACTGACGTTAGTTGATCAGACCGACGTCATTTGCCCTATAACTTGTTCTACAACTCAGCAACCTCCACAACTCTCCTCCATGTCTACATCAGTGAATATTTTAGCTTCACAACCTAACAATCTCTCACTTGGAGATAAATAGCTGCACTGTACCTATACTTGTACACCGTCTAATTCATTTCTTGGCTTGTATCCCTCTTCAAGTTCAATATTAAAGACCAACCACCACACAACCTATGGTGCACCTCTTATCATCCAAGTAACCTGCCACATCTGAACCTACAAACCCATGTAGTGAAGACGTTGACCCTGCATAACATGTTAACCTGCTGCTAGTC
This sequence comes from Torreya grandis, assembly GCA_037957365.1. Classification (NCBI taxonomy): domain Eukaryota; kingdom Viridiplantae; phylum Streptophyta; class Pinopsida; order Cupressales; family Taxaceae; genus Torreya; species Torreya grandis. The sequence continues at coordinate 3,222,871 of JARHVA010000893.1, forward strand.
CCTCTCAGATACCTGAGAATCTACCTTCTCCAAATTGGCTCCAAACTCTCTGACAACTCCCACTACTTGGGAAAACTCAAGTCTACACTCGACCTCATGTGATTTCAAACATTGTTCTAAGCTCAGCTTTAACTATCCAACCCTTAGTGTGCTTACCAGTTCTACATCCTGCATATTGAACCCCAACAACACCTTCTTCACATCAGCTCCCACTAGAGACAAAATCAACCTGTGATATTCCATGTCTATTATGATTACTCTTGCCAAAGAATTTTGCTACTCCAAATCCTTCATTACACACTACTGAACTAACCTTACATTTAGCTCAACAAAACCCTATATGTCTGAACTTGCAACAAGCATACCATCCACATACAGCAACAAAATAATGTTGCGACCATCATCCACCTGGTAAGACAAATACAATGGTTACACTGATATTTATTGAAGCCCTGCTTTGTCATCCACCTGTCAAACCTGTACCACTATCCTGCAGCTTCCTCAAGACCATATATCCTGGCCTTCCATCTCACGTATCCATCCACTCTCTTCTTTAACCTGGGAATCCATTCATCTTTTATTGCTTTCATTCAAGCTGGCAACTCTACCAAATCTCCTGCTTGGTTCTTGTCTGAAGAATTCATGTCATGCTCCCACTGTTTCTTGGATTCTACCTGCATTGCCTCTTCACGTCTTCTTGGTTCTTGACCATCAGTAAGCAATAAGTAAGAAGGTGAACAATGAATATGAGGTCCACTTACCCTTTCAGTCCTCCATATGGGCATTTGAGACTCTTTGACAGCTTGTTGTCTACCCAACATCTGTTCTAGTGACCAATCTCATCTATCTCCCAATCTACACCTGACTGATGTCGATTCCCTATGACTGACCCTTACTAACGACATCGGTTCTCCCTGACCAACGCCAGTGTCCCTTCTACCAACATTGGTTCTTGTCTGACTTACGTCAGTTCATGTTTCCCAACACCACTGACTCTACTGATTTGCACATGACCGACGTCGGTGCCTGTCTTTTTGATGGCAGTTCCTCTTGACCGACACTGATACCTATGTTTTCCTGTGAGTGATGACTTTTTACCCACGAGCTCCTTTTGGATCAAACCCTTGTCCATATTAACACAGCCCTACTCAAAATAATTTAGTCCCCTCAGCTGATCTCTGTCTGTCATCTCCTCCATGAACACCAAGGCTTTCCAATTCTTAAGTTTGTCAAAGATATCTATCTTCCGCTTAAGAACATGAATTTTCTTCTTACATATGTAACCAAGCCTACAAAGCCACATCTCTATAATAGAAGGTGAATCAGTAATATAAGTAGATAGATAAAGGATACCTACTTTCTTACCACCATCTAATTCAAGTGCATCCGTTGTGAGAGTTACTGTGCATCTCTCATCACCTAACTTTCTTGAAGAAATTAGACTCATCTCCAAGACTGGTACCTGCATGACCTCATTCAACACCCATGTGTTATCTGTCTGCAATTTTAGCTTCACTTCCCCTTTGTCAACCATTTGACAAGGCTCACCAGCTCCTAAATAAATCTCTCCAAAGTCTCCAAAGACATACCCATGAAAAGATGATCTATTTCAGGCTGCATGGAAAGAGGCAACATAATCTATAGGCCAAGATTCTAATTTATCTAGAGCAACCTGTGTAATAACACCTGCAACATCTGCTTCTACACGCTAATCTTCTACCGACCAACAATCTTCTTTTACCTGCTCTTTCTTTCCATCAATTTGACCATTCGTGCTATTCAATTTTTCCATTCGTAGCTTACTTTCTTCTACCATTGCTATACTCCCACTCAATTTGAAAACCTTGAGAGTGACTTGTAATCAACAAACACTAACCAGATCTAATACAACCTGTTAGTAACTTAACCACCTTATGATACCAACTTGCCAAGATTGGTACCAACCTGGTCAACCTGCTCAACCTACTCTGATACCAACTGTCAGGATCCTTTACTGCCCACTAAGGACACACTTGATTACCTTTTTATTAGCAACTAAACATGGAATTTAACCAGAATGATAAGTAACTAGAAATATGAAACAACACAGAATATGAGAGACAATACCCAATTGTATTTATAATCATTCAGAAAAAAAATACAATAAAGAAGATGCCACACTTCTTCTTCCCACACCTCTAGAGCTCCCACACTTCTAGGGTTCACCTGTAATTCTCCTTCAACACTTCACTCTCTCATCATGGTCACAACAATCAACTCAAACACAAAGTTGTTGTTCACCTCTACCAGTCAGTAACAACGCTGCCAGTATACCAAGTACACAACCGTACTCCAAGTAGATCTTCCTTGAACCTGCAACACCTTACACATCAACAGACCTTACTTACCATGCAGATATCTCTACACCCTGAAAAACCCTTGTCCTTTTCTCACCAAGTCCTTATGAGTCTTCAACCAGTACCTCAGTGGATCTTCTACCAAAACTTGCACAACCTGCAACTCTCCCTGATCATACACACTCAACACCCCTTTGGAACTAGGAGAAGCTAATCCTTGCTCTCTTCTACAAGCCCTCTTGGCTATCTATCACTCTTGCTCTCTCTCTCCTGAAGGAGCTAATATTTGCTCTCTCACTCTAGTACAATTTTACAATACAGCCCATGAGTCTATTATATAGATCTCATGCATACAATAATTAGACTTTCTTAATTACAATAATTAGACACGTAACTCCAAGACTATAATTAGCCTTTAACATGCAAACTGATAGTCCAAAAATAGACCTATTCTCAACCCGCATGCAAATACATCCACACACAGGTTGTCGATGTCGGCTCCTTCCTGACCGATGTCGGCCGACTCATAACCGACGTCGGTTGCTTCTGCATTGTAATATGACCGATTTTGGTTGATCAGACCGACATCAGTTGCCCTGTAACTTTTTCTTTAACTCAGTAACCTCTGCAACTCTCCTCCATGTCTGCATCAGTGAAGCTTTTAGATCCACAACCTAACAATCTCCCACTTGGAGATAAATAGCTGCACTGTACCTATACCTGTACACCATCTAATTCATTTCCTGGATTGTATCCCTCTTCAAATTTCAATCTTAAAGACCAACTACCACACAACTTGTGGTGCACCTCTTTTCATCCAAGTAACCTACCACATCCAAACCTACAAACCCATGTAGTGAGGACCTTGACCCGGCATAACATGTTAACCTACTGCTAGTCCCTCTCAGATACTTGAGAATCTACCTTCCCTGAATTGGCTCCAAACTCTCTGACAACTCTCATTGCTTGGGAAAACTCAGGTCTACACTCGACCTCATGTGATTTCGAACACTGTTCTAAGCTCAGCTTGAACTATCCAACCCTTGGTGTGCTTACCAGTTTTGCATCCTGCATATTGAACCCACAAACACCATCTTCACATCAGCTCCCATTGGAGACAAAATCAACCTGTGATCTTCCATGTCTCTTATGATTACTCTTATCAAATAATTTCATTGCTCCAAATCCTTCATGGCACACCACTAAACTAACCTTACCTTTAGCTCAGCAAAACCCTATATGTCTAAACCTGCAACAAGCATACCATCCACATACATTAATAGGATAATGTTTGTGACCATCATCTACCTGTTAAGACAAACACAATGGTTACACAGACATTGACTAAAGCCCTACTTTGTCATCCACCTGTCAAACCTGTACCACTGTCCTGCAGCTTCCTTAAGACCATATATCCTAGCCTTCTATCTCACATATCCATCCACTCTCTTCTTTAACCTGGGAATCCATTCATCTTTTAGTGCTTTCATCTCAGTTGGCAACTCTACCAAATCTCCTGCTTGGTTCTCTTCTGAAGAATTCATGCCATGCTCCCACTATTTCCTAGATTCTACTTGCATTGCCTCTTCACGTCTTCCTAGATCTTGACCATTAGTAAGCAATAAGTAAGAAGGTGAACAATGAATATGAGGTCCACTTACCCTTTCAGTCCTCCATATGGGCATTTAAGACTCCTTAACAGCTTGTTGTCTGCCCAACATCTATTCTAGTGACCGATCTCGACCATCTCCCAATCTGCACCTGACCAACGTTGGTTCCCTGTGACTGACCCTTAATACCAATGTCGATTCTCCCTGACTAACGCCAGTGTCCCTGCTACCGACGTCGGTTCTTATCTGACCAATATCAGTTCATGCTACCTGACACCACTAACTCTGTTGATTTACACATGACTGATGTCAGTGCCTGTTTGTTCGACGTCAGTTTGTCCTGACTGACGCTGGTATCTATGTTCACCTGTGAGTGATGAATTTTTACCCGTGAGCTCCTTTTGGATCAAACCCTTGTCCATATTAACACAACCCTGCTAAGAATAATTTAGTCCCCTTAATTAATTTCTGTCTATCATCTCCTCCATGAACACCAAGGCTTTCCAGTTCTTAAGTTTGTTAAAGATATCTGTCTTCTGCTTAAGAACATGCATTCCCTTCTTACATATGTAACCAAGCCTATAAAGCCACATCTCTACAATAGAAGGTGTATTAGTAATATAAGTAGATAGATAAAGGATACCTACTTTCTTACCACTGTCTAATTCAAGTGCATCCGCTGTGAGAGTTACTGTGCATCTCTCATCACCTAACTTTTCTGAAGAAATTAGACTCATCTCCAATACTAGTACCTGCATGAACTCATTCAACACCCATGTGTTATTTGTCTATAATTTCAGCTTCACTTCCACTTTACCAACCATTTGACAAGGCTCACCAGCTCCTAAATAAATCTCTCCAAAGTCTCCAAAGACATACCCATGAAAAGATGCTCTATTTCAGGCTGCATGGAAAGAGGCAACATAATCTATAGACCAAGATTCTACTTTATCCAGAGCAACCTGTGCAACAACACCTACAACATCTGCTTCTACATGCTGATCTTTTATCGACCAACAATCTTCTTTTACCTGCTCTTTCTTTCCATCAATTTGACCATTCGTGCTATTCAATTTCTCTATTTGTAGCTTACTTTCTTCTACCATTGCTATACTCTCACTCAATCTAAAAATCTTGAGAGTGACCTGTAATCAACAAACACTAACCAGATCTAATATAACCTGTTAGTAACTTAACCACCTTCTGATACTAACTTGCCAAGATTGGTACCAACTTGGTCAACCTACTCAACCTGCTCTGATACCAACTGTCAGGATCCTCTACTACCCACTAAGGACACACTTGATAACCTTTGTATTAGCAACTAAACACAAAATTTAACCAGAATGATAAGTAACTAGAAATATGAAATAACACAAAATATGAGAGACAATATCTAATTGTATTAATAATCATTCAAAAGAAAATACAATAAAGAAGATGCCACACTTCTTCTTCCCACACCTCTAGAGCTCCCACACTTCTAGGTTTCACCTATAATTCTCCTTCAACACTTCACTCTCTCATCATGGTCACAACAATCAACTCAAACACAGAGTTGTTGTTCACCTCCATAGTCAGTAACAACGCTGCCAGTACACCAAGTACACAACCATACTCCAAGTAGATCTCCCTTGAACTTGCAACACCCTGCACATCAACAGACCTTACTTACCATGCAGATATCTCTACACCCTGAAGAACCCTTGTCCTTGCCTCACCAAGTCCTTATGAGTCTTCAACCAGTACCCCGATGGATCTTCTACCAGAACTTGCACAACCTGCAACTCTCCCTGATCATACACACTCAACACCCCTTTAAAACTAGGAGAAGCTAATCCATGCTCTCTTCTACAATCCCTCTTGGCTATCTAGCACTCTTTCTCTCTCTCTCCTGAAGGAGCTAAACTTTTCTCTCTCACTCTAGTAAAATTTTACAATACAGCCCATGAGTCTATTATATAGATCTCATGCATACATTAATTAGACTTTCTTAATTAAAATAATTAGACATGCAACTCCAAGACTATAATTAGCCTGTAACATGAAAACTGATAGTCCAAAAATAGACCTATTCTTGACACACATGAAAACATATGCACACACAAGTTGCCGATGTCGGCTCTTTCCTAACTGATGTCGACCGACTCATAACCAATGTCAGTTTCTTCTGCACTATAATATGACTAACATCGATTGATCAGACCGATGTCAGTTGCCCAGGAACTTGTTCTGCAACTCAAGAACCTCTGCAACTCTCCTCCATGTCTGCATTAGTGAAGCTTTTAGCTCCATAAGCTAACAATCTCCCACTTGGAGATAAATAGCTGCACTATACCTATGCATGTACACCATCTAATTCATTTCCTGGCTTGTATCCCTCTTCAAGTTCAATTCCCAACACCTTCCAGCACCTTCTTCACATTAGCTCCTATTGGAGACAAAATCAAACTGTGATCTTCCATGTCTCTTATGATTACTCTTGCCAAAGAATTTTGCTGCTCCAAATCCTTCATGACACACCACTGAACTAACCTTACCTTTAGCTCAGCAAAACCTTATATGTCTGAACTTGCAATAAGCATACCATCCATATACAGTAATAGGATAATGTTGTGACCATCATCCACCTAGTAAGACAAACACAATGGTTACACTGACATTGACTGAAGCCCTGCTTTGTCATCCACTTGTCAAACCTGTACCACTATCCTACAAATTCCTCAAGACCATATATCTTGGCCTTCCATCTCACGTATCCATCCACTCTCTTTTTTAACCTGGGAATCCATTCATCTTTTAGTGCTTTCATCCTGACTGGAAACTCTACCAAATCTCTCGCTTGGTTCTCTTCTGAAGATTCATGCCATGCTCCCACTATTTCCTAGATTCTACCTGCATTGCCTCTTCAGGTCTTCCTGGTTCTTGGCCATTAGTAAGCAATAAGTAAGAAGGTGAACAATGAATATGAGGTCCACTTACCCTTTTAGTCCTCCATATGGGTGTTTGAGACTCCTTGACAGCTTGCTGTCCGCCCAACATCTGTTCCAGTGACCGATCTCAGCCATCTCCCAATCTGCACCAGACCAACATCGGTTCCCTGTGACTGATCCTTACTACCAACTTTAGTTCTCCCTGATCGACACTAGTGTCCCTGATACTGATGTCGGTTCTTGCCTAACCAACATTAGTTCCTATTTTCCAACACCACCGACTCTACTGATCTACACATGACCGACATCAGTGCCTATCTATTCGATGTTAGTTCCTCCTGACTGACGCCGGTACCTGTGTTTGCATGTGAGTGATGACTTTTTACCCATGAGCTCCTTTTGGATCAAACCCTTGTCCATATTAACAAAGCCTTGCTCAGAATAATTTATTCTTCTCAGCTGATCTCTATCCGTCATCTCTTCTATAAACACCAAGGCTTTCTAGTTCTTAAATTTGTTAAAGATATCTGTCTTTTGCTTAAGAACATGCATTCCCTTCTTACATATGTAACCAAGCCTAAAAAGCCACATCTCTGCAATAGAAGGTGAATCAATAATATAAGTAGATAGATAAAGGATACCTACTTTCTTACCACTGTCTGATTCAAGTGCATCCGTTGTGAGAGTTAATGTGCATCTCTCATCACCTAACTTTCTTGAATAAATTAGACTCATCTCCAAGACTGGTACATGCATGACCTCATTCAACACCCGTGTGTTATCTATCTATAATTTTAGCTTCACTTCCCCTTTGCCAACCATTTGAAAAGGCTCACCAGCTCTTAAATAAATCTCTCCAAAGTCTTCAAAGACATACCTATGAAAAGATGGTCTATTTTGGGCTGCATGGAAAGAGGCAACAAACTCTATAGACCAAGATTCTACTTTATCTAGAGCAACCTGTGTAACAACACCTGCAACATCTGCTTCTACACGCTGATCTTCTACTGACCAACAATCTTCTTTTACCTACTCTTTCTTTCCATCAATCTAACCATTCATGTTATTCATTTTCTGCATTCATAGCTTACTTTCTTTTGCCATTGCTATACTCCCACTCAATTTGAAACCCCTGAGAGTGACCTATAATCAACAAACACTAACCAGATCTAATACAACTTGTTAGTAACTTAACCACCTTCTGATACCAACTTGCCAAGATTGGTACCAACCTGGTCAACCTACTCAACCTGCTCTGATACCAACTGTCAGGATCCTCTACTGTCCATTAAGGACACACTTGATTACCTTTTTATTATAAACTAAACACAAAATTTACCCAGAATGATAAGTAACTAGAAATATGAAACAACACAAAATATGAGAGACAATACCCAATTGTATTAATAATCATTCAGAAGAAAATACAATAAAGAAGATGCCACACTTCTTCTTCCCACACCTCTAGAGCTCCCACACTTCTAGGGTTCACCTGTAATTCTCCTTCAACACTTCACTCTCTCATCATGGTCACAATAATCAACTCAAACATAGAGTTGTTGTTCACCTCCACCAGTCAGTAACAATGTTGTCAGTACACCAAGTACACAACCATACTCTAAGTAGATCTCCCTTGAACCTGCAACACCCTGCACATCAACAAACCTTACTTACCATGCAAATATCTCTACACCCTGAAGAACCCTTATCCTTGCCTCACCAAGTCCTTATGAGTCTTTAACCAGTACCCTGATGTATCTTCTACCAGAACTTACACAACCTGCAACTCTCCCTGATCATACATACTCAACACCCCTTTGGAACTAGGAGAAGCTAATCCCTGCTCTCTTATACAAGCCCTCTTGGCTATCTAGCACTCTTGCTCTCTCTCTCTCTCTTGAAGGAGCTAAACTTTTCTCTCTCACTCTAGTACAATTTTAAAATATAGCTCATGAGTCTATTATATAGATTTCATGCATACAATAATTAGACTTTCTTAATTATAATAATTAGACACACAACTCCAAGACTATAATTAGCCTTTAACATGCAAACTGAGAGTTCAAAAATAGAATTTTTCTCAACCCACATGCAAATGAATGCACACACAAGTTGCTGATGTTAGCTCCTTCTTGACCGATGTCAGCTGACTCATAACCGACGTCAGTTGCTTCTGCACTGGAATATGACCGACGTCAATTGATCAAACCAATGTCACTTGCCCTACAACTTGTTATGCAACTCAACAACCTTTGCAACTCTCCATGTCTACATCAGTGAAGCTTTTAACTCCACAACCTAACAATCTCCCACTTGGAGATAAACAACTACACTGTACCTGTACCTATACACCATCTAATTCATTTCATGGCTTATATCCCTCTTCAAGTTCAATCTTGAAGACCAACCACCACACAACCTGTGGTGTACCTCTTGTCATCCAAGTAACCTACCACATCCGAACCTACAAACCCATGTAGTGAAGACCTTGATCCTGCATAACATGTTAACCTATTGCTAGTCCCTCTCAGATACTTGAGAATCTACCTTCCCCGAATTGGCTCCAAACTCTCTGACAACTCCCACTGCTTGGGAAAACTCTAATCTACACTCGACCTTATGTGATTTTGAACACTGTTCTAAGCTCAGCTTGAACTATCCAGCCCTTGGTGTGCTTACCAGTTCTGCATCCTGCATATTAAACCCCGCCAACACCTTCTTAACATCAACTCCCACTGGAGACAAAATCAACCTATGATCTTTCATGTCTCTTATGATTAGTCTTGCCAAAGAATTTTGCTTCTCTAAATCTTTCATGGCACACCACTAATTTAACCTTACCTTTAACTCAGCGAAACCCTGTATGTCTAAACTTGCAACAAGCATACCATCCACATATAGTAACAATATAATGTTGTGACCATAATCCACCTGGTAAGACAAACACAATGGTTACACTAACATTGACTGAAGCCCTACTTTTTCATCCACCTGTCAAACTTGTACCACTATCCTACAGCTTCCTCAAGACCATATATCCTAGCCTTCTGTCTCACGTATCTATCCACTCTCTTTTTAAACCTGGGAATCCATTCATCTTTTAGTGCTTTCATTCTGGCTGACAACTCTACCAAATATCCCGCTTGGTTCTCTTCTGAAGAATTCATGCCATGCTCCCACTGTTTCTTGGATTCTACCTGCATTGCCTCTTCACATCTTCTTGGTTCTTGACCATCAGTAAGTAACAAGTAAGAAGGTGAACAACAAATATGAGGTCCACTTACCCTTTCAGTCCTCCATATGGGCATTTGAGACTCCTTGACAACTTGTTGTCTACCCAACATCCATTCCAGTGACCGATCTCGGCCATCTCCCAATCTATACCAGACTGACGTTAGTTCCCTGCGACTGACCCTTACTACCGACATCGATTCTCCCTAACTAACCCCATTGTCCCTGTTGCCGATGTTGGTTCCTATATGACCGACGTCGGTTCCTGATGCCTGACACCACCGACTCTATTGATCTACACATGACTGACGTCGGTGCCTATTTGTTTGACGTCGGTTCCTCCTGATCGATGCCAGTACCTATGTTCACTTGTGAGTGATGACTTTTTACCCGTGAGCTCCTTTTGGATCAAACCCTTGTCTATATTAACATAACCCTCCTCAGAATAATTTAGTCTCCTCAGTTGATCTCTGTCCGTCATCTCCTCCATTAACACAAAGGCTTTCCAGTTCTTAAGTTTGTCAAAGATATCTGTCTTCTGATTAAGAACATGCATTCCCTTCTTACATATGTAACCAAGCCTACAAAGCCACATCTCTTCAATAGAAGGTGAATCAGTAATATAAGTAGATAGATAAAGGATACCTACTTTCTTACCACCATCTAATTCAAGTGCATCCGCTGTGAGAGTTAATGTGCATCTCTCATCACCTAACTTTCTTTAAGAAATTAGACTCATATCCAAGATTGGTACATGCATGACCTCATTCAACACCCGTGTGTTATCTATCTGCAATTTTAGCTTCACTTCCCCTTTGCCAACCATTTGACAAGGCTCACCAGCTCTTAAATAAATCTCTCCAAAGTCTCCAAAGACATACCTATAAAAAGATGCTCTATTTTGGGCTACATGGAAAGAGGCAACAAAATCTATAGACCAAGATTCTACTTTATCTAGAGCAACCTGTACAACAACACCTGCAACATCTGCTTCTACATGCTGATCTTCTACTGACCAACAATCTTCTTTTACCTGCTCTTTCTTTCCATCAATCTGACCATTCATGCTATTCAGTTTCTCCATTCATAGCTTACTTTCTTCTTCCATTGCTATACTCCCACTCAATTTGAAACTCTTGAGAGTGACCTATAATCAACAAACACTAACTAGATCTAATACAACCTGTTAGTAACTTAACCACCTTTTGATACCAACTTGCCAAGATTGGTACCAACCTAGTCAACCTGCTCAACCTGCTCTGATACCAACTGTCAGGATCCTCTACTGCCCACTAAAGACACACTTGATTACCTTTGTATTAGCAACTAAACAGAGAATTTAACTAGAATGATAAGTAACTAGAAATATGAAACAACACATAATATGAGAGACAATACCCAATTGTATTAATAATCATTCAGAAGAAAATACAATAGAGAAGATGCCACACTTCTTCTTCCCACACCTCTAGAGCTCCCACACTTCTAGGGTTCACCTGTAATTCTCCTTTAACACTTCACTCTCTCATCACAGTCACAACAATAAACTCAAACACAGAGTTGTTGTTCACCTCCACCAGTCAGCAACAATGTTGCCAGTACACCAAGTACACAACCATACTCTAAGTAGATCTCCCTTGAACCTGCAACACCCTGCACATCAATAGACCTTACTTACCATGCAGATATCTCTACACCCTGAAGAACCCTTGTCCTTGCCTCACGAAGTCCTTATGAGTCTTCAACCAGTACCCCAGTGGATCTTCTACTAGAACTTGCACAACTTGCAACTCTCCCTGATCATACACACTCAACACCCCTTTGGAAATAGGAGAAGCTAATCCCTACTCTCTTCTATAAGCCCTCTTAGCTATCTAGCACTCTTGCTCTCTCTCTCCTGAAGGAGCTAAACTTTGCTCTCTCACTCTAGTACAATTTTACAATACAACCCATGAGTCTATTATATAGATCTCATGCATACAATAATTAGAATTTCTTAATTACAATAATTAGACACGCAACTCCAAGACTATAATTACCCTTTAACATGCAAACTAATAGTCCAAAAATAGACCTGTTCTCAACCCACATGCAAACACATGCACACACAGGTTGCCAACCTCGGCTCCTTCCTGACCGATGTCGGCTGACTCATAATTGACGTCTGTTGCACTGTAATATGACTGACATCAGTTGATCAGACTGATGTCAGTTGCCCTGTAACTTGTTTTGCAACTTAGCAACCTCTGCAACTCTCTTACATGTTTGCATCAGTGAAGCTTTTAGCTCCACAACCTAACACCTTTCATGTTTGAGGATGTGTTTATTGAGTCAAGCTCTGCCAAATTCCCAATCTACCAAATTGATTCAAGTGAGCTTAAAATGTGTTAAGTCTAAACCAATCAAGTCAAGTTGACAATATATGCAAAATTTAAGATCAATGCCTTAGTCATTTTAATTTTTTCCAAATCTAGGCCTTGAGTCTTTTGATTCCCCCAAGACATTTCCACATGTCATCATTAGATTGATTCGAAGTCCTGGTCTAGTTCAAAAAAATTCTAAGTCTAAAAGTTTCTAAGACATTTTAATTCCCCCAAGCCTTAAGATTGTGCCGCATGGAATGATCTTGCTAACTTAGGCTAATGAAGAGTTAATTAAAAGGTTTTAAGGTTCCATGGCCCTAAAGACCTAAGAGGTCACCACATGGTGATTTGTCAAGAACCTAGGACCACATATAATTTGCAATAGTCTAAAGGCTTTGATCCCCTAGGGTCCTAAAAACATGCCACATGGTAATTTCCTAGGATCCTGGGAGCTCATATCAATAGAATACTCAAGCAATGGGATAATAGTCTCATGGAATTAAGGTTTTGAGAGGCCACCACATGTGGACTTCTTAGGATCTTGGGACCATGAAGAATAAACTAATTTAAGTAGTGAGGTCAAACATTTGGCTTACTAGGAGGATTCCATGTAGCATCAACTTGCATGCCTAAAACAAAGACACAGCTTGACAAGGGGCTACCACATACCACCCTAATTATGTCATATTTATTTTGAGCTTAAGTTTAATGGGTGTCTACCTACCACCAAGTTGTAAAACCTAAACCTATAGGAAAATAAGGACATGCCATGTGGTACATAACAAACTGAAAATTGATGATCATGCCAAACATCAAAACTAACAAAGGCTCGATGAAAACATTAATCAATTAAATGACAAATTTCCATTGGCCAAGCAAGATTCATAATGACTTTATTTAATTTTATAAGGCTCGATCTAAATTAGTGGTAAATATATATGTGATTTATGTGTATGGAAAGGATTATTTTTGAATTGAAAGTTGATTAATGTGAATACCTATGTCTAAATGACAAGATATTTCATTTATTTCTCACATTTGATCTAAATTAGTTATGTATCCTTTATTCATGATTCAATCATTTAAATTATTTTATCTTGTCATTTCTTAAAAATATGCATGTTAACCATTTAGTTTGATCTTGAAGGGTTCATATCTTACTCTAGATTATTAATTTTGACATGTGTCTATTAGCATGCTTTTGTCATTGATGTCAAGTTTGATGTCAAGGTTCAAGTCAGCTTGAAGTTGTTAAGTGTTATCATTGAAGGTTCTTGTGAAATGTCATTAATGTCAAGGTCTTTTTTGTTGATGTCAAGGTTGATGTCATTGATGTCAAGGTTGATGTCATTAATGTCAAGGTTAATGCCATTGATGTCAAGGTGCATCTGATGAAGGTGCATGGTGAGTGGTTTTTGAGGTATGAGCTTGTGAGCTTGGTGTGACAAGGTGAGTTTGTTGAGCTTTAACTTCTATGTTGGTTGATGCCAAGGTTGATATCAAGGTTTAGATCAGCATGAAGTTATCAATGCTATCATTTAAGGTTTTTATGAAGGTATGATGATAATTAGGTTTGTAAGAGTGTTGTTGAGAGCAAGGTTAGCTGGCAATGGCAAGGTCAGTTGGTAGTGAGTTGTGTCAAAAATATTATTAAGATTATTTTTATATGAGATATGTTATCTTGAGTGATTTCATTAAGGTCAATATGTTTGATCATAATCAAAGTGTCTTGTAAATCCTAGTCTAGTCCTTGTGAGAAGGTATATATAGGTAATATGGTGAAGTGAATAAGCTCATGCAAGTGAGAAGTTGTTTAGAATTATATGGGCTTGTGAATTAGGTGTATAAGCCATAATAAGTTGTCTTATTTCCATTATTGAAAAATTAATAGGTAGTAGGTCTTTAAGGTCAAGTGCTTAAGTAGCTTAAGCCTAGTCATCGCACAAAGAGACCTTATGAGAAGGTATGAGTATGGTGACTTATTGAGATGAGTGCACATAGGCATGAGTGATTGTATTAGGTTATTTAAGCATGTATGTGAGGAATTGGAACACTCATGATATTTTTAGGGTGAGCCTATAGGGGTAGTAACTTTAGTCTAGGTTTGCATATAGACCTCTCTTAAACCCTATCTGGCTTAATGAGGTATCATGATCCATTATCAAGGCATGATAAGGATGTATGGCAGTGTTTTAAGAACAAGAGAGGTTTTATGGAATGTGAGTGATATATTGAGAATGATAATGATTTTCTAAGAGCATGAAAAGAGTCATGAAAGTTAGTTCAAGGCCTAATAAGGTTTGAAGACTATGGTGTATAGAGAGAGTGCATCCTAATGGGGTATTAGGATCATTTTCCAAGGAAAGTATGAGTAGGTGAGAATCTACAAAGTTTATTCAAGTTTTTTTATGCATTTTCATGAATTTTGAGGTTCTATATTGAAATACAAGGCATGAAAAGCTATTTTAAGGTCTCTCAAGTGCTCAGAATGAAGGGTTCTTAACTCGAGAAGGATTTTATTATACTCATAATATCTTCAAACCTTTGAATTTAAACCTAATAATCTAGGAGAATCTATATTTTGTTCCAAAAAATAAGTCATCAAATCATAGGTTGATCATGGTCATAGTGAAGGGCTCATCAAGAGATTTCTGACGCATTTCATGGTTCACAAAATGGAGCCCATATGCACAAGTTATAGCATGTGAAAGATCAAACTAGGCAAGTAAAAAAAATTGGGGTTTAGACGTCAACAAGTGGTGAGTGCTAAAAAATTGATGAGTGAATGACAAGTGGAGAGAGGAGATTAGACCATGTGGTGGGTCCTTAAGCCACCACGTGGCTTGCTACCATTCACTATGGTCCAATTTTGTATATTATGTAATTAATTAAATTTCATGCCAAAGACCCTAAAAAATCCAAGACCCTCCAAATTTCCATGTGACACCTCATACTTTCCATGTACATGCCACAAGACTCTATGTTCCATGTCACCTCTCATTTCCTAACATCCACATTATAACCATCTAACATCCTATATATATCCACAAAATTTTCACATGCCACCACCATTACCATAAAATGCATGGCAATGCTTATCAATAGGAAATGCTTACCATGAATTTTGTGGCATTTAAATACTTTAAAAAAAACACCCACATCCTAAATGTGGGATAAAATGATATACCTCAAGCCCAAAACTATTGGAATGGGAATTGAACCCTACACCTATGGATAAAAGGATAAGGGATTGACTGTTGCACCATGAAGCTCAAACATTATATAAATGGGATGATTTTATATTTAAATCATAGTTATTAGTGTTATTTTGTGTAGACAAGGCATGTATAAGAGTGATAGAGGGACTTAGAGATTTTTAAAGGCCTTGAACAACATAGTTTTGTTTTGAGAGTATCTCTTTGACAAATTAAAGCCTGTAAGACGATTTTTGAAGACTTATTAATATTTTTAAGTGATTTTTGATATAATTAATAAGGAGTGATCTCCCATTGGAGTGGATCTAGAGATGTAGGTCATTGTGCTAGACTCTGTTATCAAATTATGTTCAGTATTTTCTATCAATTTTTGTCTATTTTATTGATACACTCTTAAATTTAGTCTATTTTGGATAATTCAAATGTGATTTTTATTTTGTAATCATTTTAAAAATTTATTTTTATTAAATCATTAAAATAAGTTTCATATCCTTTACAAGTGTGTTTTCTATTGTTATGACACTTATTTGATTATGATTACAGATTAGATTTTTAGTATCAGAGCAAAATTTGTATTTAACCATGTGGATTGATAGTGTATGTTGACAAGGTTGAGATCTAGGTGGGGTGAAGTAGAATTAGAATAGTACAATATAGATATTGGATCAAGATGTACTACAAAAATGGGAGATGACTTTGAGTCTGAATGAGCTTTTTGACATCCTTCTTATAAATGAAGGACATGGTCAAGGAAATCTACCATGAATGATGAATTAAGATCAAACATGATGGATGTGGTAAAAATTCTAAGAAACATTCCTCCTCTTTAGGTGATGGTAAAGACAAAAAATATATTAAATCTCTTCCTTCACTAAAGCTAGATATTAAGTTTGAATTGCCGATGTTTAATGGTGAGATTAATGCAAAAAATATGGATAACTAAATAAAGCAAATTGAAGTATATTGTACGGTCTAGAATATTGTAGATGATGAGGCTAAAATTCACTTAGCTACTATTTGAATGGGAGGCACAACTCTCATCTAGTGAGAGAGTAAGTTGAAGGAAAGTGAGATCAATACAGGTAACTTAATTTCTACTTGGAGTGAATTTGTTGATGTACTCAGAAAGAAATTTTATCCTTTAGGCTATATGTAGCAAGCCATGATGGATTGGCAATCTTTCAGACACACTAAAGGTCAAAAGTGTTTAAGATTATACACAAGAATTTAGGAAAAAGGCTTTGCTTTTGAATATTCCTCTTTATACATAGGAAACACTACTTAAGTATATAGGTGGGTTGCATAGTTACTTGAAACACATGATTCTGGTTCTCAATACCACTAATTTAGATGAAGCATGTGTTAAATCCATTCATTTAGAGTCTAAAGGAAAATAGATAAATGAATCTTTTCCTAAAGTTAAAAGTAAGCAATTTGAAGTTAAGCATTCTAGAGGTTAAAGTTCTGGAAAGGGTAAACAAAAATCCATTATTACTATTCATAAAGAAGAGAGTAAGCCATTTTGAAATCATTGCAAGAAAAATCATGATGAGTCTACATGTTGAAAATTGCATCCTAAGTTAAGTCCTTTTAACAGGTTTAAGAAGAAAGATAAGATAGTTAATATTGTGGTTTAGGATATATGTTCAGACTCTAGGGATGAAACTAAGATCATAACTATGAGTATGCATAATTATTCTTCTTTTTCTAGCACTAAGTCATCTAATGTTGTTTCTTCTTCAAAATAGAAATTTGTGCATGATGATAAGAAAAGAAATGAGTTGTTACACATTAGGTTGTTGTAAAATATACTAATATTAACACTCTATTTAATAGTGGATCATACGAAAATTTTATTTTTGAAGAGATTGTTAAAAAGTTAGGCCTACAAACAACTCCCCATCTAAAACCCTATCCACTTGGTTGGATGTGTGATGATGCAAAATTGTAATTAACCAAAACTTGCAAATTGAAATTTGTCATCACATCCAAATTTTTGGATGAAGTTGATCTGGATGTAGTCCTTCTAGACATATGTAGGATTGTTTTAGGAAGTCCTTATCTTTATGATAGAAAATAAATATTCTATAAGGAGGAGAATAAGTACTTGCTTTTTAAGGATGAAATTAAATATATAGTCAAAGAACATCATGTTAAGATGAGTCTATCCTTAGTTACAACAGGGTAAATGAAAAGACTAGTCAATTCAAGCAAGAATTTTTGTCTCGTATTGATTAAGTCTAAGGAAAAAGAATATTCCCACGCTATGGAAAATTGTGATCCTAAACATAAGAAACAATTGGTTGAAATCATTTCTAGTTATGATGATGTGTTTTAGGATCCCAAAGGGTTACCCATTAAAAGGGGAGTTCAACATGAAATTCAATTGTTACAAGATTCTCCTCTCCCTAACATTGGCATGTCTAGGTTATCAGTGGTGGAAAATGAGGAAATCAAGAAATAGGTAATGGAACTTTTGGAAAAGGGTGTTATTCATCCTAGTACTCTCTTGTTGGTCTGCCTATCATTTTGGTGCCAAAGAAAGATGACACATGGTGAATGTGTGTTGATTTATATGCTTTGAACAAAATTACTATTAAGAACCATTTCCCTCTACCTTGTATTGATGATTTGCTAGATCAGTTAAGAAATGCTATCTATTTCACTAAGTTAGACTTGAAAAGTGGTTATCATCAAGTTAAGATTAATGATGGTGATATTTAGAAAATTGGTTGTAAGACAAAACCAAGATTGTTTGAGTGGCTTCTCATGCCTTTCAGGTTATGCAATGCACTGGCTACATTCATGCATTGATGAATGATGTTTTAGGCCATTCTTTGATGATTTTTTTATATCCTACTTAGATGATATTTTGATCTTCAGTAAGTTTTGGGAAGATCATGTGATTCATATTAGGAAAGTCATGGATCATTGAGAAGGGAGAAACTTTATTTGAAATTTTCTAAATGTGAATTTAGCAAGACCTCTTTGGTTTACCTGGGTTATATTATAGGACATGGTGAATTGAAAATTGATCCTGTAAAAGTGGAGGTTATAGTTAAATGGACTAAACCTAATAATGTAACTAAGGTTAGAAGTTTTCTTGGTGTAGTACAATATTGGAAGGAATTCATTACTAATTTCTCACTTATTGCATTACCCTTGCATTCTTTGACTATTACTAAATAGGTCTTTCAGTGGGGAGGCAAGCAATAAATAACCTTCAATATTCTAAAGGCAAAGATTAATACTGCTCCTATCTTAGCACTTCCTAATTTGCAATAGCCATTTGAAATCAAGATAGATGCAAGTGATTATGTTATGGGAGTTGTTTTGATGTAGGGAAAGAAGCAAGTATGTTATCATTTTGAGACCTTCATAGGTGCAGTAAGAAACTATCTGACTTATGATAAGGAATTTATGCATTAGTTTAGAGTGTTAAGAAATGGAAACATTACTTGATGGGAAAGGAGATAGTAATACATATAGATCATTAGCCCCTCTAGTATCTCCAATCATAGGTCAAGCTACAACAGTCTAGGCATATTTGTTGGATGGGTTTTCTACAATAGTTTCATCTTGTGATCAAGTATAAGAAAGGTATTTAGAATAAAGTTGCTGACATAATTTCTAGATCTCCTATGGTAATTGCATCTTTTCTTTTACAACATATTTATTTGAATCACAAAATTTATAAAGAGTAGTATGTTGGTGATGCTAATTTTAAGGATGTGTACAAAGACTTGATGAGTGTAAAATAGGTAGAAGAATCAGAATATCATGTGCATAGTGGACTTGTGTATCATTTGGTTAAACTTTGCATTCCTCAAAATGAAAGGGTGCACATGATTAGGGAATAACATACTTCTCTTATTTTTGGTCATTTTGGAATTGGTAAAATGGTTGCACATTTGAGAATGTATTGTTACTAGCCCTGTATGCAGGAAAATGTTGCCAAACATATCAAGGGGTGTGTTCTTTGTGCCATAAGCAAACCTAGTAATAAGAAATTAGGACTTTATAATCCCTTATCTATTCCTACTCATCCCTAAGAAAGTATTTCCATGGATTTTTTAGGGGGTTTTCCTATGTCATGGAGAAAACAAAATTACTTATATGTGATAGTGGATAGATTTAGCAAGATGTGTGTTTTGATTCCTTACACTAAGCAAATTATAGGGGAAGATACGAGACATTTGTTCTTTCAGCATGTATGGGTTCATTTTGGTTTGCCCACTTCTATTGTTTCTAATTGGGATTTTTGATTTCTTAGGTAATTTTGGTCAACACTATGGGATTTGATAGACAGTAAGTTAAAAAAAAGCACTGCATTTCATCTACAGACCGATGGACAGATAGAGGTTGTGAACCACACAATGGTATATTTGCTTAGGGGTTATTGTAGTAAACATCCCAAGTTATGGGATGAGAATTTATGCTATATATAACATGCTTACAATTGTGCACTTCATTATTCTACTATGAAATCTCCTTTTGAAGTTTTTTATGGATTTTTGCCTAAATATCCTCTAGATGTTTGTTATGGATAGGATTTAGTTGTTGATGAATGTAAAGATGCTATAAAATCCAATAAGTTCATTAAAAATATATATTAGGTACACCAAACTATCCAAGATCAATTGGAGAAAATTTAGGCAAAATACAAAACAATACATGAAAAACAACATGTTGACCACTAGTTTGTTGTAGGTTATTTGGTATGGCTTCACATCAATAAGGAAAGGTTGATAGGTAAAGGTAAAAATTTGAAACCAATATGGTATGGTCCTTTTTGGATTATGGAAAATATTGGTAAAAATAATTTCTAGTTGGATTTTCCATCTTATATGAATATTTATTCAGTTGTGAATGTGGAAAATCTAAAATTGTATGAGCCTCCAATGTTTGTAGATCGCGATGAGAGTGTATCTATTCCTTTTATTGATGATTTTTCTCCTGAGTATCTAACATAACTTTAGGAAGATAAAATACTTGATAGGAAGATTTGAACTTGATGAAGGGAAGCTGTTGAATATCTTCATGTTGGTCTCAAAGGGATGCACTTGAACAAGCCCAAATGGATGGAAGCTAAAAGAGTGAGGGAGAAATACCCTCACCTCTTTACCAATTAATCAACTTTTAGAGGTATAAAATATCCTAGTGGGGAGGAATGATCTATGAGGATCTATATTTCACTCTAAAAATAAGTCATCAAATCACAGGTTGATCATGGTCATGGTGAAGGACTCATCAAGAGCTTTCTGGTGCATTTTTTAGTTTGTAAAATGGAGCCTATATACGTAAGTTATAGCATGTGGAAGATCAAACTAGGCAAGTAAAAAAAATATGGGTTTAGACATTGACAAGTGGTGAGTGCTCAAAAATTGATGAGTGAATGACAAGTGGAAAGGGGAGATTAGACCAAATGGTGGGTCCTCAAGCCACCACATGGATTTCCACCATTCACTATGGTCCAATTTTATATATTATGTAATTAATTAAAATTCATGCCAAAGCCCCTAAAAAATACAAGACCCTCCAACTTTCCATGTGACACCTCATACTTTCCACGTACATGCCACAAGACTCTATGTTCCATGCCATGTTTCATTCCCTAAAATCAAAGTTCTAACCACCTAACATCATATATAATTCCACAAACTTTCCACATGCCACCACCATTCCCATGAAATGCATGGTAATTCCAATCACTTGGTAATGTTAACCATGAATTTTATGGTATTTAAATACTTAAAAAAAAAATCCACATCCTAAATGTGGGATAAAATGATATGCCTCAAGCCCAAAACTGTTGGAATGTGAATTGAACCCTTCACCTATGGATAAAAGGATAGGGGCTTGACTTTTGCAACACAGAGCTCAAACATTATATAAAGGGGATGGGTTTATATTTGAAGCATGGTTATTAGTGTTATTTCATGGAGACAAGGCATGCATAAGAGTGATAGAGCGACTTAGAGATTTTCAAAGGCCTTAAACAACATAGTTTTGTTTTAAGAGTATATCTTCAACAAATTAAAGGTCGTAAGATTATTTTTGAAGACTTAATATTGTAAAGCAATTTTTGCTACAATTAATAAGGAGTGATCCCCCATTAGAGTAGATCTAGAGATGTAGGCCATTGTGTCAAACTCCATTATCAATTCACATTTGGTATTTTCTATCAATTTTTGTCTCTTTTATTAATAAACTTTTAAATTTAGTCTATTTTAGATAACTCAAATATGATTTTAATTCGATAATCATTTTAAAAGTTGGTTTTTATTAAATCATTAAAATAAGGTTTCGATCCTTTACAAGTGTGTTTTCCATTGGTATGACACTTGTTTGATTATGATTATTGTTCAAATAAGATATTCATGTTATATTTTTAAGGGTCCTATCTCAAAATTCTAGGCATTAGTTTTTGTATTGAGGGGTTATGCATTATGAATGATTATTAACACTACAGATAGGTTTAAACCCTCTTAAAACCCTAATAAATACTTGATGTTGAAGATGTTGCTCAAAAGTGATCAAGATGGATTTAATTTATCATTTAATATATTTTATATTTTATTTTACTCTCCCAAATACCTCTAGGTGGTATTGGTTAGAGAGAGGAGAGAGAAAATGTTGAGTTATAGGCTTATTTTTGAAGAAGTTATTGTAGTTATCAAAAGTTGTATTGGAAAAAGTTTGTAATTGATTGGATTAATAAGGTAGAGAATTTTATTTAATGTAAGTTAAGGTTTATTCATATTTTATATCCATAAAATATGCTAAACCCATCATCCACGTAGTCTAGTCGCTAACAGGCCTAATGGTGTACACAGTGTAAAACCTAGGTAACGTGAGAAGTTAGTTTTTGGTATGTTTTTAGGGTATAATGATGGATAAAATTACATAAAGATGTTTTTTTATACTGGTATTTCCTATTAATTCTTGGTATATATCTTGTAATTCTGGTATAGTGGTGAAAATGATGAAGCCAAAATGGCTTATCTGGCTTAGTGAGGTTTGTGTGTATTAAGGTTAACAAAATGGTCTATAAGACCAATAGTTACCACTAGAACATATTATTTTTATATTTGAATATGTTATAAATTTATTTTAGGATCATATTCATTCATTATTATTCTTTTAAACTAGTCATATAGGCATTTAAGGTCAATGTTTTATGACTGTATTTTTGACAGTCTTGACAGTTTTAAGTAAGCAAGTTACAGTGATGAGTTTAAGGATCTATTCCTTGGTTTGAAGTGTCTAAATAATATGGTGTTGTTTTTTGTGAATTTAAATTCATCTTCATTTTTTTTAAATCTTTGAATTTAGTGTAATAGGTTTAAAATTTGAATCTAAAATGGCTTGTTTAGTTCAAGCAAGACTATGTGAGATAAGGTCAGGAGATTGGTCTGCAAGACCAATGTTTTCTATTATAGATTATGGGTTTTATGATTTAGGTTATTATTAATATGTTTTCTAATATTTTAAATGTATTTATAAACATTTAAAGTGTCCTTTCATGTGTTGTATGTTAAGTAGTTTCATGAATGGTTTTTGGTAGTTCTGGCAATTCTGAGTGAGCATATTAAAGAGACAAGTTTAAGATTTTTTTCCATAAGTTGATGTGCTTAAAACATATGGTGATGACCCTGAGGTCATTTATATTATGTAAAGTGATTTATTTTCATGTTTTTGTGGCTAAATGATGTGTTATCTTTAGTCATTCAAGTCAAACTTTTATGTGTGTTCAAAGGCCTAATGTGAACATTGTTAATGGAGTATTTCAAGTGGTGGTTGGACCTAAAATATGTCATGGTGATAGGAAGATATTGAATAAATTATTTGGTTTTTATATTATATGTTTCTATCATGTTTATAATTTTAAAGTGTACTAAGGAAGTCAAAGTGTAATGTGTGTCTAAAGAAGGCCTAATAGGTCTCCACAAGGCCTAAAGGACGATAAGGCCTAATGAAGATATGGCCAACCTAATTTAATTATTGATTATTTATTGTAACATTTCCTAAGGCCTATTTTTTGGTCAATATAAGTGGGAAAGTGATTTTATCTGACTAAGAGGTGTGTGTTCATAAGTTGTGTATATAAATAATGTATATTAGGCCTATTTAGGTATGTAAGAGGATTAGATAGAGGAGAAAATGAGATAAAAGATACTTGAGTGGAAGGAGGTCTTATATACCATTAGAATAGTATATATGGATAGTCATGAATATATAAAAAAAGGTCTAATTATGAAAATCAAGGTCATATGACCTAATCAGTCTTGAAGAGACCTAGTTGAGTGAAGAGGCCAAGAAGGAAGTTTGAGAAGGATAAGAGTATGCAGAGCTGAAGAAGTGGTCATTATTATTTAGCTAAGAAACATATTTTTCTAAAGGTTATTAAAATTATCAAGTTTTTGGATTCATCTAGGGGGTTGGTTCCTCGTAATTAGGTGCTTGCTAAAGCCTAGTCAAGTGGGTGTTTGGCTAGTTGGACTTGGTACTCCGTGTGGAGTTGGTGCTTCACTGAATTTGGTTTTTATCTTATAGGGCTGTAGTCAATTTTTAGATATCAGGGTATTTTATTACCATTTAGGGTTTTCCACATATGTTATATGTTCTTGTGTTTCATTCTTATGTGGATAGTTGTTTATGCTTGCTAGATGTACAAGTTTGCTTGAATGGTTCATGATTGCTTAATTAAAATTATTTGAAAAGTTTTGAAGATTGATTCATGCTCCCTCTCAATAATTGTGATTTTAAAAATTGGTATTAGAGCCAATCCTTTTAAACAAGTGTAATATCCTAAAGGAGATCCTAGAAGCATAAGCATGGATTGTGATGATGGCAATGTTTATCATGATAGCAATAAAGATCAATTAATTTCACAAGCTAAGTATGTAAGAGAGATGTTAAATAAGTTTGAGGTAAGAAGTCATGTAAGGTAATTGATAATAATTTTTATGATGATTATGATTACTATGTTGATCAAATTGGCAATGGAGTTATATTCTTGGATAAAGAAGCAAGTTATTCTAAGGAAGAGGACAACATGTATGATGAAGAAGTCTACCATGATAGTGAAGAAGGAGAAGCTGAAGTAGACCTTGAAACTAAACTCATAAGTTCCCTATATGACTTGAAGCACAAAAATAAGAGGAAGAATGAGTTTAGATCTATGGTCAAGGGTCTTAAGGAATAGATATGTACCTTGAAGAGTTACTAGGTCAAAGAAGACAAAAGGGATGAGGAGATCATCAAGGATATTAGGAATCAATTAAAAGGTTTCAATACAAAGTTTAGATCAAATAATGTTGAGTATGATTATTTTAAGATAGAGTTAGATTACTTGAAGGTTGAGCATGAGTATCTCATAAACAATATGAGCAAGTTTGAGAAAGAGCATGAGAATTCAGAATAATTTAAGAGCACCAACATGAAATTTAACATGAAGAGACCAATCAAGAAACCCAATGCAATGAAGTATTCCAATTATTTCAATTATTATTTTTTTCTTGTCATAACTTTGGTCATAGAACAAGTTATTATAGAATGACCTCCAAGAATGAGTCATAGTTCACATTAGTCAAGATATATGAGTGATGTTGTTTTTTATAATTGTCTTAACATTGGTCATATTTCAAGATTATGTCATCATGAATCATCAAGACAAAATAAGAAGATTAAAGCTCCTAGAGTTAAAAAAGGAAGACAAACTAAGGTGTGTAATCCAAATATAGTCAAGCCTAGTCCTGATTAGTCTACAAGCCAAAGTGAATTGTTTGTTATGGTAGAGCATAGACAATATATTGAAGAGTATCAAGAGTGTTCATTATCAACTCATATTGTTGACCACATAGATGTTGAAGAGGCCAATCCAAAGAGGCTAATCAAGTTTAAAAGGATCCTAAAGGATCATCAGTCTTGTGAGAGCATGTAGATCTAGGAATCTCTTGAGTTTATGTTGTTCTAGTTCCCTATGGTAAGATATGACTCCATTAGGATTTATGGAGACAAGTTTATTAGTTAGTGAAAGCTTGGTAGTTATCATGAAGACATGTTGATGGAGATGAAACTATTATTTGTATATGAGATATGTTTTAAGAAAGATGAGGATGGCCTAAGAGTCCTAATGACTCATATGATGAGCTCAAGCTATAAAGACAAAGGGGGAGTCCCTAATTCCTTAGTTGATGTCAAGAATATGGTGGCCTAGGGTGTGATCATGTTTATTTGATAAAAGAGATAGTTCTTGGAGAAAGAATATTAGAGGGAGATGTATATTTTTGAGAGAATGGTCAGTTTCTGAGAGTGTTTGTCATCTAGTGTCTATGAAGAGAATTATCAATTTGGGGAGAGATCTATAGCTATATGTTTTAAAGTGTCAAGATAGTGAGGTATAAGCTATAAGAATCATAGTTTCTTAAGGCCATATAATCATATGGTAATTTGTAGAAGACCCTTTATCATTAATGTCAAAGGGGGAGAAAGATGAAAATGGGGAGAAAGGCCATAATTGGGAGATGAGAATGATAATGTTATAGTGTTTTTGCCATCAATGATAAAGGGGAAGTTTTTTGGCATGTTGTTATCATTGATGTCAAGTTTGATGTCAAGGTTTAGGTTAGATTTAAGTTTTCAAGTGTTGTCATTGAAGGTTATTGTGAAATGTCATTGATGTCAAGGTTATTTTCATTGATATCAATGTTGATGTCATTGATGTCAAGGTGCATCTAGTGAAGATGAATGGTGAGTGGTCTTTGAGGTATGAGATTATGATATTAATGTGACAAGGTGAGTTTCTTGAGATTTGTATTATCTATTAGTTGATGTCAAGGTTGATATCAAGGTTCAGGTCAACATGAAGTTGTCAGTGTTGTGATTGAATGTTCTTATGAAGGTATGATGACAAGTAGGTCTGTAAGAGTGTTGTTGAAATCAAGGTCAGTTGGTAGTGGCAAGATCAATTGGTATTGAGTTGTGTCAATAATATTTGAAGAGTATTTTTGTAAGAGAGATGTCAACTTGAGTGATGTCATTGAGGTTAGTATGTTTGAGCATAGCCAAGGTGTCTTGTGAATCCTAGTCTAGACCTTGTGAGAAGGTATATGTAGGTAGCATAGTGAAGTGAGTGAGCTCATGAAAGTGAGAAGTTTTTTGGAATGTATGGGATTGTGAGTTAGGTGTAGAAGCCTTCAGAATTTGTATTTTTTCAATTATTGACAAATACATAGGTAGTAGGTCTTTGAGGTCAAGTGTTTAAGTAGCCTAAGCCTAGTCATGGCATGAAAAGACCTTGTGAGAATGTATAATCATGGTGGCTTGGTGAGATAAGTGAAAAAAGGAATGATTAGTTGTATGAGGTTGTTTAAACATGTATGTGAGGCATTGGAATACTCATGATAGTTTTAGGGTGAGCCTATAAGGGTAGGAACTTCAGTCTAGGTCTACATCTAGACCTCTCTTAAACCCTGCCTAACCTAATGAGGTATCATGATCTATAGTCAAGGAATGATAAGGATGTATGGAAGTTTTTTAAGCATGGGATAGGTTTTTTAGAATGTGAGTTAGATATTGAGCATTAAAATGAGGTGTTGAAAGCATGGAAAGAGGTATGAAGGTTAGTTAAAGGCCTAGTAAGGTATGGTGACTACGGTGTAGAGAGAGAGAGAGTGTGTTGCCTAATGGGGTATCAAGATAAATTTACAAGGAAATTATGAGTATGTGATAATTTAAAAATATTATTAAATTTGTTTTAGGCATGTGTATGAATTTTTAGGTTCTAGTTTAAAGTACAAGTCATGAAAAGTTATTTTAAGGTCTCTTGAGTGCTTAGAATGAAGGGTTCTCAACCCAAGAAATATTTTCTTGTACTCATAAGATTGTCAAAAAATTTAATGGTAATATAATATATATATATTATATTTGGAAGGGTCCTATATAACAATTATAGGCATTATTTTTTGTATTTAGGGGTTATACTTATGAATGATTGTTAATACTACAAATAAGTTTAAACCCTTTTTGAACCCTTATAAAGACCTAATGTTGAAGATTTTTGATTAAAAGTGCTCAATATGGATTGAATTTATTAGGTAATATATTTTATATCTTATTTTAATCTCTTAGGTACCTCTAAGTGGTATTTTTTAGAGAGAGGAGAGAGAAAATGTTGAGTTATAGGCTTATTTTTGAAGAAGTTATTGTAGATATCAAAATTTGGATTGGACAAAGTTTGAAAATGATTGTATAAATAAGGTATAGAATTTTATTTTATGTCCATTAATGTTTATTGATTGTTTATATCCCTCAATTTTGATAAAATAGGCATCCAAGTAGGCCAGTAGCTAATAGGCCTATTGGTGTAAACAATGCAAAACCCAGGCAGTGTGAGAAGTTGGTTTTTAGTATGTTGTCAGGGTAGAATAATTGATAAAATTGCATGAATATGATTTTTTGGACTGTTATGTACTATTAATTATTTGTAGATATATTTAAATATAGGTATAATGGTGAAAATGATGAAGCCAAAATGGCTTATCTGGCTTAGTGAGGTCTGTGTGTAGTGAGGTCAACAAATTGGTCT
This sequence comes from Torreya grandis, assembly GCA_037957365.1. Taxonomy (NCBI): domain Eukaryota; kingdom Viridiplantae; phylum Streptophyta; class Pinopsida; order Cupressales; family Taxaceae; genus Torreya; species Torreya grandis. The sequence goes on from JARHVA010000893.1 coordinate 3,251,151, forward strand.
ATAAGACCAATAGTTGCCACTAGACCACATGATTTTTATATTTTAATATGTTTTTAAGGTCTCTTAGGATAATTATCATGCATCAGGAGTCTTTTAAAGTATCCATACAAGTCTTGAACATCAATGTTTCATGACTCTATTTTTGACAGTCTTGACAATTTTGAGTAAGCAAGTTGCAGTGATGATTTTGAAGCTCTATGCCAAAATATTTTGTTATTTTATAATTTAAATTCTTGTTCATTATTTTTAAAATCTTATAATTTAATGTAAAAGGTTGAAAATTTGAAGCCAAAATGGCTTGTTTGGTTCAAGCAAGACTATGTGAGATAAGGTCAGGAGATTCTGTAAGACCAATGTTTTCTATTAGATATTATGGTTTTTTTTATTTAGGTTATTATGAATATGTTATATAATATTTTTAATGTATGTATAATCATTTAAAGTGTCATTTTATGTGTTGGATGTTAAGTAGTTTCATGACTAGTTTTTGACAACTATGGTAGTTCTAAGTAAGGATACTGAATAGATGAGTTTAAGAATTTTTTACATGAGTTGAATTGTTTTAATAATATGGTTATGAAATTTAGGCAATTTATATTATTTATAAGTTATTTATTTCCATGTTTGTGTGGCTAAATGATGTGTTATCTTCATTGATTCAAGATAGACTTTTTTGTGTGTTCAAAGGCCTAATGTGAACAGTGCTAATGGAGTGTTTAAAGTGGTGGTTGAAAATAAAAGGTGTTATGGTGATATTAATATGTTTTATAATGTTTATTTTATTTATATATTATATGTTCCTACTATGTTTGGAGTTTTAAATTGTTCCAAGGAAGGCAAAGTGTAATGTGTGTCTAAAGAAGGCTTATTAGGTCTCCATAAGGGCTAAAGATGATTTATTATTTATTTTAACATGTATTAAGGCCTATTTTTTGGCCAATATAAGTGGGAAAGTTATTTTGTCTGACCAAGAGGTGTGTTTTCATAAGTTGTGTATATAAACAAGGTATATTAGGCCTATTTGGGTATGTAAGAGGATTGGATATAGGATCAAATGAGATATAAGATCTTTGAGTGGAAGGGGGTATTATATAACATTATAATAGTGTATAGTGACATTAACTAATATAAAAAAAAAATTGAGTATGAATATCAAGGTCATATGACCTAATTAGTCTTAAAGATACCTAGTTGAGCGAAGAGGATTAGAAGGTAGTTTGAGAGGGATGAGAGTATGAAGAGTTGGTCATCATTAGTTTTTTAAGAAACATAGTGTTTTTAAGTTGATCAAAACTATTATGTTTTTGAGTTGGTGATGAGTCATCTAGGGTGTTGATTCCTCCTTGCAAGTAGGTGCTTGTTAAAGCCTAGTCAAGTGGGTGTTTGGTTAGTTGGGGTTGGTTCTCCATGTGGAGTTGGTACTTCACTAAATTTAGTTTTTTTATTATAGGAATATAGTCCATTTATAAATATAAATGGGTTTTATTCCCCTTTATGGTTTCCAACATATGTGATGTGTTCTTATGTTTCATGCTTATGTGGATAGTTACTTATGCTTGCTAGATATACATGTTTGCTTGAATGGTTCATGATTGCTTAAGTGAAATTATTTGAAAAGTTTTGAATACTGATTTAACCCCCCTCTCAGTCATTGGGATTATAATAGTGTACTCATCAAGGAATTTGAACCCTTAGCTAAATCATAACATAGAAAATACAAACTTGGATGAAATATTGTTTACAAATCATGAAGCACAAGTCAAAGGGGAGTGAGTCAAGGTTTATTTGTAATGATGCATAAGATATATAAACCTACTCCAAATAAATGATAAATTTATAGATGAAAATTTTTGGATGGGATGGTGGAACCCAAAGCAATCAATTGATGATCAAAACATAATGGCATGGATTCTAACTACAAAGCATAGGCATGTCTTCATATCTTGTCAGGGTATAGTAAAACTAGCATGTCTATTATAATCTCAACTACCATCTCCAATCACATTGATGATTAATTTTAACCACCCCATTAGTTAAAAATAAAAATTTTAGAAGGATCTCTATGGACTTAGAGGTATTTATAAGATTATATCCTACATTGTAAGAAAGGATTACTCCCTTAAATTAAGAATATATTAGTTTGGTTCTCTATAGTTAGTTGACCAAACATTTACATTATTTTATAGAGTAGTTATTTTCTTGTTGCTATGCAAGTGAAACTTATAGTTGAATGACTATTGTAAATCTCACCACTATTAATCAACAAGAAACATATTGATATTCAGATTGTTGTGTTGTCAAATGAACATTTCCTCTGCATTTTTATTGTGGTCATGCTCTTATTTGTTCACAAAAACTTCACCTCAAATTCTCACACCATATTTTATCTGAAGTTGTGTTAGGTTTGGCTCAACTAAGGATTGTTTATATAATATTTCTTCAATCAGACACTTTAACTTCATATTTATGGTAGCATGGCATTTTCTTCCCTTTTACCCTTTCTTTTGATCTTTCTTTTATCATTTTGTTAGACTAGGGATAATATCAATCCACTTATAATGTTAAACATTATTTTTGAATGTTTTCCATCACCATTTAAGTATTGTTGAATATATTAGTGGTGGACTAACTGAGTCTCATAGTGTTTATATCTTTAACCATTATCTATAGTTAATTTCACTAGAGCCCCTTAAATTTGAATTATCACAACAAGCCATTGAGTGAAGATCAGTTCACCTAGACCAAGTAGATATAAACCTTGGGGAGATTCCCACAAATTTCCTATCAAGAGAGATAGAACTTAACAAACCTTACCTATTGTTATTTGTGTTAAAATGCATTTCAACATAATTAATATCCTATACTCCAAAATACTACTATAATATGAATTTCCATGCCTTAGTATAATATCCAATTTTATTTTCCCTTCATTTATACTTTTGAAGAGAGACTTTCTTAAGTTTTCTTAAAAATGGGTTTACTTTTGGAACAACAAGGTGTCTCTCTTTATGTTTCCTATGTTTATCTTTTTCATTTAAATCATGTTTTTGGTTTTGATGGCCAAAAAATACCATCCAATAGGTTTTATTAATCTTTCATCATAGCTTGGAGAGCTCATAAAACTCCTAAAATATTTTCCAGGACATCTACATTGTCCACAAGAGGTGTGGAATAGATTTTTTTACTACCCTTGATCCTAATTTTGATCTAAGTTCTAGTTTCATTCTAGTTTTGACCTCTTATCCTATTCTAGCCTCTTTCTCTTCCCCCATCTTTCCCTCTTCTTTAGTTCTTGGCATTATCAATATTTGTGGAATTTCCTAGATTTATGCTTCATGTCATCACCATTTATTGTGAACACAAAACAAAGAATTACCTTTTTAACCCAGAGTTCTCTAGTGTTTAAACTTAGAGATCAATACCAAGTGAAACAATCGACCTAGAAACCACATCTAAAGTTATTTATATATTTAAATAAATAGGTTAAAATAATTATTATTGTAAATTATTTAATGCTTGTGCAATTGCACAATAAGAGGGATAACATGTGGTATTTTAATTCAAATCATGTCTTAGAATTATAGTTTTGTTTAATGTGGAAACTATATATTTTAATATTCATATTTATGATTATTATTCAACGTGATGTAAAACACTTATGGTGTATTTATAATTAATTACATGTGATAAATTTTAGAAATGTGGTACTTAATTCTTATACCTTCAAGTATGGTATAATATTCTTAACATTTCATATTTGAATGCTCTAAAAAATCAATTTATTCCTATGAATTTAATTGTAGCTAAGAAATTTCATTTCATGCACTATTGATTGAATGTTTAGTACTCATTATTCTTTCCTTATCCATTTAAGTCTCTTTTAGTTGATTGTAATGGGTACATCCTTATTGGCACCTGTTACCTCTTATTTAACCTTGCACTAAGGGTATTAATTAGTATTATTAATGCATGAAAATCAAATGATTCTTGTCATGTAATGGAAATACAACTCTTTAAACTAAGATAAATATATTTCACTAGTACTTCATTGAGGTCAAGTTAAATACAACTTCTTTTTGTAGAAGAAACTTATAATTCATCCCATAAACATAATTATCATCAACATAGAACTTTATCCAAATAGTTGTTATAATTAATTGTAAATTTGCTTCCAAATAATAACTTAGGTGATGAACTTATAATCTCACTATCATTTCAAATGGTAACATATGTAATATTCAACAAATCATCTTATAATTGAATTATAACTATTCAAATTTATAATCTAGATCATTATATAAAATAACTTAATCACTTAACTAGCATATAATATGCCACATTAAACATTCCATGTAGTAAAATATATAATTGTATGTGGAAAAGAATAAATTCCAAAACATTCATGTCTGAACCCTATGCAACCTTATAATTTATAACTAGAAACATAAGAATCTAATAAGAATGGCTTAGAATAAATAATTTAACATTTCAAGCATATAACATACATAATTAAAAAAAGATATGACCATAGATAATATTAATAATAACATGTACATATAAATTCCCAATTAATTGATTTTGGTAGTAAGCACAATATTAAAGTGAACAAGTCATAATGTTTTAGCAAAATCGTAACAAAACTATTGATTTTATGAAATCTAACTACATCTAGAAATCAATTCAAGTGGTTATATGTATACATATGAAATATATTCAAACTTTAAAAAAAAATCATATACATGCTCAATTATTACCATGAAGTCATGTTAAGCTTTATTCCTTGGAAACTCATAAAAAAATCTCGATCATAACTTAAAACTTTTATAACAAATAATTGACTTGATACATAATAGATAATAAAATTAGATACCAACATTGTGTGAAGGAATTGGATCTTCATTCACACTTTTTTCACTAAAAATATTGACAACCAAACACCATACCTTATTATCTCATAACACAAACAACATTATAGTTGACATAAGACTATCCATTAACTTTTAGTACTATAGATCAACAATGTTTATTCAATTTGTAATTTTTCCACTAAAACATAGAATTTATACACTTTTTATATCATTATCAATTATTCTTATAATAATAATGTTCTAGAATTTTTAAAATGAATAGGTATGCATTACAAAAATTGGCATATATAGCCATAAACAATATTTAATATAATGATAATCCATACCTAATTCATTAAGCATTCAACAAAAATGACATATGACTAATTATTTGTATCATAATCATGGATCCAAAACAATTACACTCTTTATATGATAACATTGAATCATAAAAGAACCATCAATAATATTTTACATGTTGTTTAATAGCTAAAAGTACACAATAATAACCTATGCACTACAAATGGAAGAAAATAATATGATGTATATTATCATTTATAGACTTAATATCCTTACAAAAATCATTGTTATCTAACCATGCCCATACTATCCAGGATAATTCCATCCATCAATGGATATGTCTTGGCCTTACCTACCCCAACCATCATCTTGGGTGTGGGAACCACCTTACAACATGTAATGTATTAGAAACAATAGAGATAGAATAACTAGGGCTTTATTGTGCATGCAACATACAATTATAAATTCAAGAATTGATCTTATTTAAAATCCTTATAACAATGCAACCTAGTTATTATCAAATTGAGTTTATACCTTGCCTTGAAAGGCCTTACAAGTTAATATGTATTCTATTTTATATAAATCCTAGTGGATGTCAACCCCTTGTCAATAATTGATCTCTTTTCAGGAGTTCATGATTCTACCTAGTGGATCATGATATGTGCTAATTAGGTTTTAATTACCAGATGTTTAGAACCTTTAATTTATTCTTGTTAATACTTGACATTTAACTTATTTATGTATCCTAATTGGTCTTACCCTTTCCTCCATCTAGGTATTATAATGAACTCTTAAGAGCTAATACTTCCTAGGTTGTATACAACCTTGGATATTTCCTTGACAATATATTAACCTTGGATATTAATGACTATAATATAGACTTATGTCTTAGTCATTCACACATGTTGTTATAAACCAAGTTAATAGGTTAACTGCTAATAATTAAATTATATATATTTAATGACCTAGGGTTATACATTCCATATCCAAGTAGAAAATTAAATTCCAATAATAACATTGGATTAACCCCTAAATCCATTTAAACATATCAGGTTAATAATTGCATAGGCTATCAATATTAGATACAAAGAGCCTTCTCGATATTATAAGACTCTTAGTGTTATAGAGTAGGATTTGCCTAGAGTAATACTCTAGGTCAATAACTTAGCCCATGAAATTTATTTATTTCCTTACAAGGTTAATTATTTTACTCTAGGGTATGGATCAATAGTTTTATAGCATTTATTATTAATGAAAATAAATATAAGGGTTTTACATAGGCTCTACCCTTTTCAAAAAATAATCCCTTTTTTATAGATAATTACTTTTGACTAGAGCTAAAACTAGATATGGGGCCCAATCCCTGAGAATAAATAAGCCAAGAAACCTGGGTAGGATCAAATCATAACCCAAAAACAAACACAAAACAAAAAACCATACAACTGAATAAACAAAATTAGTCAATTTTTCACTAGAATACCTCACAAATTGAAAGAGATTCATACAACACCAACTGAATAAGGAAATATTAATAGAAAGGAAAAAACCTAGGAAAAAATGCGATGATAACCCAACTACACAAAAAAAATTATTTCCATCCACACAAAAATTCTACCTCAAACTGTAAGAGTTTTTTGGTCCCCTATTAGAGAGTAAAACTTTCATTATCAACTATGTGCCACCATCTATGGAATTCAAAGCATCCAATTAAAATATTTCCACTTAGATTTTCCTACATATTTTACCTTTTTTACCATAATTTGGTTTTTAAAGCAGACAAGGTTGCTAAGCAAGAGACACGATCTCTATAGAGTTGAATTGTTCATCATCTTCATCCTCTTGAAAAGATGCCTCAACCTATTCCAAACCTTCCACTTGTAAATAGCCTTATACCTCTAGAAGATATTCTTTCATAATATTGTAGTCCATCTTATACAATTTGAACATGCCCTATTAACTGAGAACAAACCCTTTAAATTATGTCCAACCAAAACCTCCTTGCAAAGAGGAGTAAACTATTCTGAGATATGTTCATGAAGACCTTGTTACACTTTAGAAACCACATTATCTTGTGGAAGACTCTTATTTGCTAAATATTCCACCAATAGGGATTCAACTTATTTATTAGAGTATAAAGAGGCTCTTCCTTAATTTTTGGAAAAGAAGTTGAGTATTATTGAAGGTTTCTCAAAAGATCTAGGTTAGGGAACCCAATATTTATCACCCATTTATTCAAGGAGAGCCAAAAACTTATGTAGCCTTCTTAGGGTACATCTCCACTTTATGACCCACTTAGTTGCACTTGAAACATGTGAATGTTAGTCCTTCATAGTTGATTTATTAATACCAAGATCTATGAGAATAAAGGATCTTAACTAAATGATGAAAAGGTTTAGATAAATTTGTCATAATATAAACCCTAGAAAATTTCTATTGACCCACCAATTCTTGATAAATTTTGATGAAGACACCAATATTTTTAACTAGATGCTTGAGCATCCCTAAATATCTCATGGGCAAAGAAAGACTATAAAATATTAACCAAATTATATCTTGCATGATCATTATATCATTTGAGTCAAAAAAAGGAGCCCAAGGGCAAATAAACACACCCTACTTTCCAACAAACTAGGGTCCCTTATTGCATAAAAATTCTGTCTCCTCAACTAGATAAAAAAGGATCATGAAAAATCCACTAGGAAGCAAGGAAAGAGAAACCTCTGAAATGGTGGCCTATATAATTTTAGACTAGTTTGAGATTTCATCCTAATAGGGATGTTTCCCCACACATCTACTAATGAGGGTTTTACAACTTGACTCCTCGTTGATGGTATAAATTACCTCATCAAAAATTTAAATAACAAGGTAAATATTAGAAAAATTAGTGGGACATCCCATAAAAAGGTTGATTTGAATTTAGGTTATTTCTTCCCTTTATCTTCATACCTCCCCTTTGGGCTAGCTTCTACCACATGTTTCCCATACCACTCTTGAGAGGCTAAAAAATTTCTAGTGTACACCTACTAACCAACTAGGGTGATAAATTAGGGTTTGCTTAAGAGATAGTTATTTTTAAAAAGTTCCCACATGCATGAAAGGGATTAAAAAAATAATGGAACTCATCAAAAACCAAAATTGTAATTTTTGAATCCCCCACCAAAGACGTCATGCCATCATCTAGCCTCAAACTTCTTGAGTCACTCCTATTGCCACTCCCTTAATAGACCCCACCTGATTCTTACTAGAAATAACCTCCCTGGTGACTCTAGGTTCATGATTTGTTCCTACCTCCACCTTCTATTGATTCTCCCTCAATTTAAAAGTGTTTAAGCTTCACCCTCCATCATTGTGAGTACCTACTCTATTTTTTCCAATGCTATCACTTATCACCATCAAATTTTTTCAAAATTCAAAAAATAATTCCTAATAAACATAAAATTTATTCCATTCAATTTTTAAAAATGAGTTCAATATAACCCAAGTAAATAAATTATTACATGATAATTCTTTAGAAATGAAGATAATATTGATATGTTATGAGTTTTTTTTCTTACTTCTAATAATTGTAAGCCTGCAAAATAGATCGAACATTACCTTATATCCTTGTAACTTTATTTTCATCACAAACCTTTGCACAATGTACTCCTCTATGTCCTCCTCAACCCCCTCTAATTCTTTTAATTATTTCTTCACCTCATACAAATAATCCATACCCATAGGTTTATAATAATGGATGCATATAAACTATCATGAACTTCATGAAATTAGACAACCTTAATTACTTTCATGTAATTTGATCACCTCTCCCCTTTTATTTTTATGGACTTATCAATGTTAGAGTGCAATAATATTATTTTTCATGGATTTACCATCATAATCAAAAATAATTCCTTTTCATCCTCCTTATCTTCCTTTCCATGTAACTAAACTTGTCTACCACTAAATTACATGATAACTTTTATGTAAACCTAAAATTGTGTTGACCTACTTAACTCCCCCAACTATTGAGATAACTCAAATAAAGCCATGATTGGGGTTTGTGGTAAGGTTTTTTCCACATTTTCCCTATATTTTTATTTTTTATTTCAAAAACCCAATTATAACACAAATATTAAATGTCAAGACCTAAGAAATTTGTATATATGTAATAAACTAGAATACTATCAAGGCAATAAAATTACCAATAGATAAATATTCTGAATAATAACTAGTATTGATTTGTATTAAATGATTAAAATAATTAGAAATCATGTATAAATAAGCCTCAACTTAGAATTGGAGTTGACATGCAAAATTTAGAACTCTATAACTAATAAAACTTGACATGCTATTTTTAGTAGTTACTATTTTTAGTATCACATGAAAGTGCGTGTAGCTCTAAAAATATACAAAATTAAACTAAACACTAAAATTAAATTATCAGATGAATTTTAACTGGAGTTCAAGTTTGATTACAAAAATAGACAAATTTTAAATTTAGAAAAAACTCAAAAATAATTTTAAAATATAATTATGAACCCTCAAATGGTCACATTTGGCCTCAAAAAAATCTAAAATGTCCTATAACTAGAAGGGTGGGTTATGGTAGCATTGAACTTTTTGATCTGATCATTTTGGTATGAAGATGGGCTAAAACAAAGGTACGGATCAAAATTTATGGCCTCTAAAAGTTCAACCACTTTTTTTGCATCAATATGCCTTAGATCATACCACTTTTATTAATAAACATATGAAACTTAAGTCCTTGTTTACTACAAGATTCTCCTCTCATAATGTAGGGTACATTCTTACACTTATTATAAAATCAAATTCACTTCAATGGCTTTAGTCCTTAAATTAGAGTTTATATGAATTATGACTATAACAAAATTTAAGGTGGATGTTATTCCTTAGAATATTTTTCTAAACATGGTGGATTTGGTTTCATTTAAAGCTCAACTATAGTACTTCTACTAACACTCAAGTTTTGCTAAGTCCATCTAGAAATGTTTTCCCAACTAGTTATTTGTAGTAGAATTTTTTTTTGACTAAACATTTAAATATTTGAGAACATATTATTACATAAAGTAAGAGTTATAATAATTTATACAAGTTTACATTCAATGATATTAATGTCATAGATATAATATTTTCTCTCTCTTTTTCTATTTACCTTTCCTTTTACATTATGTGTTCCTAAATCCAAGCCTAACTCATGTTGTCCAACCCAGGAACCTATAAAATAACCATAAAACATTAGCAGTATTTGATCTAAAGATAATGAAATAAAATAAACTACAAAATAATTTTTTTGAATTAGTAATGGTTTATATATTAATAAATAAGTGCATGATAATTATGTAATGAATTGAGTGAAAATCAAATGTCTCAAAATACAAAGTTCAAATGTATAACAATAAAAAAATGTTCTCAATAAAATCATTGTGGCTCTTAGAACTTACTAAAACATAAACTAAAGTCTCAATGATGGGGGTATGATAGAACACATGGTTGTATTCCCTAGAGCCTTACCATGAAACTCACAAATTGAAAATCCAAGAGGCATAAAAAATAAGTAGCCTAGAGTTGTAAATAAAAGTTATAAGAATTCAAAGCCAAGATTTTAGGATAAATATAATGGATTTTAGAGGTAATGCTAAGATATGTAATTATAATGTTAGAGGTGTATATAAATAAATCTTAGCTACAACATTAATGTTTTATAGAAAAACCTATAATAAATGTTAGCATAGAATATAAATTAACTATATACAAGGAATTAAAAACATGGACTAGAATAAAAATATGAATAATATATGTTAAGTAAAAAACTTTTTCAAAAACTAAGTATTGGTTGGCTATTTGAAAATGTTCCTTTATTTAGTTTGAAATTGGTAAGTAATAACTTCAAATATATCTTTAATAATGTGAGGAACAAAATAATTTCTAGATTATTTACCCTCTTTTTCATGGGTGTAGTCTAGTTTTAACACTAAATCTCTAATATCAACTTTTATAACTTTAGCTTTATTGTCATGTTACTTAGCAATATGACTTTTATATTTTATATTATGCCAAGGAGAACTCATGCATCTATTTTCAAGGAGATATAAATCATGAAGATGGGTTTCACATATCTCTTTATCATTGATAATTCCATAAAGATAAATTCACAATGAAGGTAACTCTACTTCTATTGAAAAGATGGCTTCTGAGCCATAGACTATAGAGAATGGATTGCCTTAATGGCAGTATGCATACTAGTGTGATAATCCCAAATTTTAGGATAGAGATTGAGATTGAAATCAATGTGGGAATCTCTATTAGTATTATACATGATCCATTTAATTATATTTTTGGTTTTTTCAATTTGACCATTAAATTAAGGATGATAAAGAGTAAATGATTTATCTATAATCCTAAAATTTAATAAAAGTTGCTTCATGTCACTATTTTTGAAATTCCAAAATTTTTAAAATATGGTCTTTTAGGATGAATTTGGAGATAGTAATCCATACCATTAGCAAGAAAAAAATTATCCTACCCACTTTGACCATTACCATATAATGATCGAATAAACTTACCAATGAGATCTAATCCCCACATAGATAATGTCCAAGGAGATTCAAGTATTTTAATATAATTTGAAGGATAATGAAATAGATCATCAAGTAACTAGTAAGGACTTCACTTATTATCAAAGGTGATGGGTTTTTTTTCAAGTGATGGAAAATAATAACCAATGCATAGGAATTTGTAGGATGTTGTGTGTCCATTATAATGACATCCAAAAATTCCTTTGTGTGATTGCTCAAGAAGAGGAAATATCTCATCTTTAGTAAAAAATCAGATAAATGTGCCTTAAAATTTAAGATAGTAAAGGATATTATGCTTGAGAACATACTTTAAGTATTCTTTTCAGATTTTAATCTTTTCACAAGAGTTGGCCTCAATAGGATAGGTATGATTTTATATAAATTGGATGATGTCTTTATACCAATGTATTTGTCAAGTGGTGACAACCTCTATGTAAAAAATAATGGAATCATCCTTAGTTTTTAGGATACATGGTATTTTTTTCACTTAAACAATAAATAATTATCACCTAATGCTTTACATAGCTGAAAAACAAAAGCTAAAGAGGCAAAAGAATCACCTATAATCTATTTTTCTCTTTGGATTGACTCAATAGTGAAATAATAAAAATTATTAACAAGATTTCTATCAAATTAATGACATTATTTTAGTTTTTCACTTTTTCATTTAAGAGTCATTAATTATACAACATACAAGTTGAGAATTACCTAAATAATGTAAATAAGATATATATATATATATATATATATATATATATATATATATATATATATATATATATATATATATATATATATATATATATTAATGTTTATTTACATATAGAATATAAAAGATTTGTATTCATCCATGGTATTTATAACATAAAATTTTGATTAAAAAGTTAAAGGAATGATATATCCAAAAGGATAAGAAAGGACACATCTTTTCCTAACTCCTTGTAAGCATTTGGCTCTATCAAAGTGGATTGTCCAAGTGTCCTCATGAAATTTAATTGTGACTTATGGTTGATTTTCATGTTTGGTTTCCTTTTTTTTTTTTGGCGGGGGGTGTGGAGGGGGGAGGGGGGAGGGGTGGGGTGTTTAACACTTGAATTTTTCACTCAATGTCTTGGGACTTGAGAGTAGCTATGAAATTTTTTAATTAGTTTTTTAGGGTCCTATCCTATTCAACAACTTTAATGAAGAGGGTGTATTCATCGAGAAAGGTATCTTGAACATGTCATTGGGTAGGAAAGGTTAAAGTTTAAAGTTTATCTAAAATAAATGTACCCCTTACTTATTTTTAATTAATGATACTACGGTCAAATTCCATCAAGAGGGTCATCCATTTTCCAAATCTATAATAAGGCAAAAAGTCCTTGAAGGAGAAATGATGGAGGGGATCAAAATGGAAAATAACATGTGTCATCTGATAAATCATGTAATTATTAAGCTTTAAGAATTAAAAAATATAGTGAGATATTTATTATATATCTTATCTATCAATTTTTATAACCCATCAAATCATGACTAATGTAGTAAATGGCATATTTATTGCTGAACTCATCTTTTTACACAAGTATTTACATGATTGAGATGTGAGTAGAATATGTGTACAAGATGAGAAGGTGATTATTGGATGAAGATATTGATATAGGAGGTTTAATCAAGGGTTTATTAATGTTATGAAAATAATTTTACAACAAGCCTCAGATAATTCAAGGGTAATGTCTTTCTAGAGGAGGGAATTTATCAAATGAGTTTGATAAGCCAATTCAATAAGAAATATACAAATTATCCCAATATTATAAAGGATAGTAATAATATGAGGGATGGATAGTGGTTAATCAAATTATTTAATATAATTTATATTGGAAGGATCCACGTGAAGCTCTCATCTAGAGATCAAAAACCCTAAAAGCTTGTCAATTGTAACAATGAAGACACACCATTTTGGCTCAAGTTTAACATTGCATTTGATTAAATGATCAAATATGTGTACAAGATAATTCAAGGGTACAAGATGAGAAGGTGATTATTGGATGAAGATATTGATATAGGAGGTTGAATCAAGGGTTTATTAATGTTTGATAATTGAGATGTGAGTAGAATATGTGTACAAGATGAGAAGGTGATTATTGGATGAAACTATTGTTATAGGAGGTTCAATCAAGGGTTTATTAATGTTATGAAAATAATTTTACAACAAGACTTAGATAATTCAAGGGTAATGTCTTTCTGGAGGAGGGAATTTATTGAATGAGTTTGATAAGCCAATTCAATAAGAAATATCCAAATTATCCCAATATTCTAAAGGATAGTAATAATATGAGGGATGGATAGTGGTTAATCAAATTATTTAATATAATTTATATTGGAAGGATCCACGTGAAGCTCTCATCTAGAGATCAAAAACCCTAAAAGCTTGTCAATTGTAACAATGAAGACACACCATTTTGGCTCAAGTTTAACATTGTATTTGATTAAATGATCAAATATGTGTACAAGATAATTCAAGGGTACAAGATGAGAAGGTGATTATTGGATGAAGATATTGATATAGGAGGTTGAATCAAGGGTTTATTAATGTTTGATAATTGAGATGTGAGTAGAATATGTGTACAAGATGAGAAGGTGATTATTGGATGAAGATATTGTTATAGGAGGTTCAATCAAGGGTTTATTAATGTTATGAAAATAATTTTACAACAAGACTTAGATAATTCAAGGGTAATGTCTTTCTGGAGGAGGGAATTTATTGAATGAGTTTGATAAGCCAATTCAATAAGAAATATCCAAATTATCCCAATATTCTAAAGGATAGTAATAATATGAGGGATGGATAGTGGTTAATCAAATTATTTAGTATAATTTATATTGGAAGGATCCATGTCAATCTCTCATCTAGAGATCAAAAACCCTAAAAGCTTGTCAATTGTAACAATGAAGACACACCATTTTGGCTCAAGTTTAACATTGTATTTGATTAAATGATCAAATATGATGTCTAGGTCATGAGGATGATATTTTTAATGATTTTATTTTGATAATAGATCATCCAAATAGATTTAAATTATGTTTTGGATAATATTATGAAAAATAGGGGTCATGGCACATTGGTAGGTTACCCCAACATTTTTAAGGCCAAAAGGCATATTAAAATAGAAATATGTGCCCCATTCAATAGTAAATGTAGTATTATGTTAGTAGTAAGGTATTATTTGAATTTGATTATACCCAAAAAAAATTACATGAATTAAAACATCTTATAACTAGTGTAGAATCAACAATGGCATCAAGAGAAGGTAATGTAAAATTGTCATTAAGATATTCTAAGTTGAGATTATGAAATTCAATACATATGTGAATGACCATTGTGACTTTATTATGAATGGGAAATATGTTAGATACCTATTCAAAGTAAATTAATATTTAAATGAACTTGGGATCTATGAGTTTATTAATTTCTTATAAAAAACCTTAGATAACTCTAGAGGTTTTTTTTTCTTTTGGAAAATAGGTACCGCATCAGGATAAGTAATGATATTGTGAACAATGATGCTAGGTTAGATTATAATAATGTTCATTTATGAGTAATAAAAGGCTTTATTTTACTTTTCAATAAATACACTAACATTATCCATTTATTTAGAAGTGAGAAAGGAATAATGAAAATATGATGATAATTATTAGATCACCCTAAGTTAATCTCCATATATTATTTGATAAGCATTAAATTTTAGTATTATAAATTATAAGGTGTAGGAGGTAAGTTAGAGATAATATATTTAGGATTGACACTGGCCACAAAATTGTAAAAATGTGGAGTATGCTTAAAATGTCCAAGTTTATGATGTTGGTGAGGAAGTTGAGGTTCCCTTACATGAAGGAATTTGAAGACAACTATGTCACTAGGTAAAGTAAGATAATACTCTATATCAACCTCTAGATTAATGTATTTATTACCTTTGGTGTCATATTTTGTGTGAATTTGTACTACAGTAGTGGTTTTAGAATCTAGGGTAATTTCTTAATCTATAGGAGATGGGTTAAAAGAAATTCTCTACAATATCAATGATGTTGAGGTAGTTAAGATTTTATAGACTAGTTTTAAATATATCAGTCTAAGGTAATTTATTGTTGACATAGTTGGATTTGTTTATTTGTTTTATTTTCTACTTGATACAACTATTTATGCATGATTTTTCTAAAAAATTATGTTAGATATTATAGTTTGTTCAGTTAATTAGATTTTTAAACTATATTTTGGTTGATATAATAGATATTTTTTGATTGATACTTTTATTTATAAATGTATTGGCATGGTCAATGGAGTATAATTTATCTACTTTCTCTAGGTTGTATCAAGTCGATCGATATATTTGGATGTTAAGGAGGTATTTTAATAGGTTGCATCAATGATCTAAGAAGTGTCTTGACCAAGACAATTGACTTATAGCATGGTTTTTTTTAATTATATTAGCATTATTGATATAGTTGGACCACCATACCAGTATGGTTGTTATAGTTGATTTTACCAAAATTTTCATAAATGGTTTTATAAAGAGATTTTTTCTATGTTTTATAACATAAACCTAAGAGTTTTTTAATGCACAACTAATATTTTCCAAATGATGATTAATGAGAAGTACATAACCTTCTATGTCCACACTTTATTATTATGAACTTGAACCAAAGTAAAGATCAAAATTGAAATAAATGTGTACTAAGTTGAAATCTTGATTGAAAGCATGATTTTAGTGAGGTTTTTTTTTTTAATAATGAAGAACATCCAAGTGTCTTGATTGAGCTTTGGAAGTAATGTAATATTTAACATAATATGATGAATTAGAGTATGATTGGTTATGGTTTTGACATTTTTCCTTAAAATTATCCGTAGCAAATATACCAAGTTGACTAAAATTTTAAGGAGGGAGAGTAATAATGGTTCTTAAAAAATCTTAGCCACCCTATATTAATTGCATTAGTAAGATTCTTCATCATAAGAATATTCATTGGCATTTCAAGGAGGTGGGTTTTCAATATCATCATCAAGGGAAGTGACCTATCTCTAGGTAAAATATATGGAGGAATCCATATATATATATATATATATATATATATATAGTATAAGATTAGTTATATTATAATTATTTTGAAACTTATTTGGGTCATCATCATCAAATTCAACAAGGGTGACTTGCATGTTAATATGGATGTTGAAAAACTCAAGGAAAGGAGTGTTAATGATAGATTTGTTAGTATGAATGAGAAATTATTTTTAGTGTTTATTAATTTGAGATCTCATGGGTTAGGATTAGCTTCATGTTTATACCAAACATCATCATGAATAAAATTTAATAATTATCTACTAGTATAAGTTATTAATCTCATGTGGTGAGTCCAAGATGGCCTAATATTAGGTTATAAGATCATGAAAGATAAATAACCATAATCTTAGTGTAAATGTTTTTTGGTCCTATAGTGAGAGGAATCCAAGTGAAACTAATAGGGTTTTGTTTTTTCTTATCAAATATATAGAAATTAATGTTTATTTTCTTAAGATAAATAAGTTTTATTTTATTAAGATTTTTCATGCTATAGTCTAGTTATTTTATTAAGCACAATGAAGTGACATTAATTATTGAACCTTCATCCAAAAAAAAATTCTTATTTGAACATCATTGATCATGGTTGTAATAAAGAGAGGTGGGTCATCAACTCAAAAGTAATTTTCATCATTGATCATATCATCCTCTTTAAACTTGACAGAGAGTAAAATTAATAGGTTGAGAATGGGTTATGGTTTCAATGGTATGGATTTTGGTAGGTTATGGACCTTCAAGAGGTAAATTATATATTTCAATTTTAATTGTTAAATATTTTTAATTTATATCTTACATTTTTACATGTGAAGCATTAAATGACAAGGTGATGCTCTCATGAGTTCCATTAGAGTAATATTGTAAGACACATTGTTACTTTATTAAAATAAATTTCTTTAATATATATTTTTGGAAAAAACCATAATGATATTTTTTTTGAAAACTAGAATTTTATTTGTGAGGTTTGGTAATTATAAGAGTTTTATCATTAGATTTAGGCTCCATCAGTAGATAAAAAAAATTATATCTTTTAGAAGAATTTCATCTTGAGAAAGTTTCTTAGGTTTGGTAACAAGATCTTTGAGTGGGATTACATAGATATTTAACCTTTCTATCATTAATATATTGAGATTTTATGTAGTATTAGTCATAATTTGCATTAATAACATCAAAAACATTGTTCATAGGAATATCATTAGGACTAGAAGATTTTTGAGGCTTGTTGTAATATTTTTTACTATGGTAATGTGATTGGTTATATTGATTTGATTGGTTGGATTGAGATTTAAAAACTTTAATATGTTCCTTATGATTAATTTTACATATAACTTTGTGTTTGAATTCTTTACCTAACATGAGGTTGTGAGCAAGTTTCTTAACTTCATGGAAATATTCATGAGAATGATTAATAATAGCATGAAAACAAAAAATGGCATTATATCATGGTGGAAGAGGATTAGATTGGTCAAAAATTAAAGACCTAGAAGGAATAATGATTTTTTTAGATCTTGGAGACTAAATGAATGATGGGTAGGGTTCAAATTATTTTAAATATTTGAATTTTTTGAAGGAGATAATCCCAAATTTAATTTGGAAGGTTTAATCTATGAGGTGTTGGAATTGATTACATTAGTTGATGTTTATAAATGTTCTTTGCTAGAATTTTGAAAATGTTCAAATTGGTTTATGAGGTAATCTTGTATTTTATCTTGATCAATGATTATTCTTATGTCTTAGGAGATAATGACCTTATTTTGTATTGAAATTGGATCTTTAAAGAGGTAATGAAAAGTGTGAAAATATTTTCTTTGTTCATGTCATGATTCAATTTATGGGCCAAATACTTCCATCATTTATTAAAATCATGGGTGGGTTATTTAGGTAATTACTTGGTATCAAATAAATTACTAAATATATTTTATGGAAGTTTATGATATTGATTTTTTTTTACTAGAGCACTAAATCTTCTAGTTTTATGATTGAATGAGTAGGATGTTGATTATACCATTCTAACACATCTTTGACTAGATTTTTAAATATAAACATTATAATCACATAAGTATTTGTTTGAATCCATTATTTCTAGATGTTTCCAAATGATCTAAGGTTAAGGGTAAGATCAATAGTCCCATCATACGTCATGTTTGGAGAGGCACCTCCAATGTCCATGGAAATGATATAGGGGATAAAAGTTCACTTTAGATAGTTTGAAAGATTTTTTTATAAAATATAAGGTTGGGCAATGATATTACCATTAACATCTATAATATAAGGTGGTGAAAAAAATTGATTGGGTTAATTCCAAACAACTTTTTGAGATCTATTATCCATTTACAAAAGTTGGTTTTGAATTTGGAGCATTTATGGGTATTAGTAGCTTTCATAAGGTCCATTTGGTCTATAAAATTAGTAATTACTTGTGTAATATTAATAAGAGGATTTTTAGTGGAATTATTCAAAAAATGAGGATTTATAGGAGAGATATTAATGGCATTGGTGTTAATCAAATTAAAATGGTTGTAAGTACTAGTTACAAATGTAGAGTTATTAAGTATATTAAGGCTTCCATCCTTATTTAGAGTATATATTACTTATGATTTAATATATTTTATATGTCAATTAATAATTTTGGATCATTATTAGAAGAGATTAAAACCATGTTACATTAGATAAATTGAAATTGAGATTGATGAAAATTTCACCATGAGGATTTGCCTTCAATAGTGGGTATGGGAGGGATAAATGAGTTGCCTATATAATATAAATGGGTTTAGGATCACTAGGAAAATATTAAGAGGAAAAATAATTTATAAAATGATGGAAAATCTAAGAATATAGGGGAAGAAGATAAAATGTGAAAATGACCCTATATAACAATAGGGTAAGATTCACATTGGGTTCACTAGAATGTAAGTAGGGAGAATGCAATCAATAGTATAAATAAACTTTAATAAAATAAAAGGGATAAGACCATACTAGATCCAACATACATACAAATATGTCACCCCATAAATTTGGGCAATGCTTTAAGTATGAACTATTATAAAAAGTGGTATCAATGTTATAATTAGGAATCATGATCAAGGAAAAAAAATACAAACTAGATCCAAGATATAAAATAGGTAAACTAAAGAGATATAAATGTTTTCAGGTGATAACCTTGAGGTATCTAAACTTTGGAATGTATCCAATAGGTATCTACCTAAGGATGTTCTTACATGTAAATATAATATAATCTAACTTTAGAATGGAGAGAAGACAACAACATACTAATCTATTATATTCATATAAACCAAATGAAATATCAAATAAGGGATAAGGATACTTATACTGGGTTGAATTAATAGCATATCAATCTCCCCCTTGGCTCAAGTGGCACTTTATGATAGATGTTTTAGGTGAAGAGCAAGATGTAAATAAGAATACCTATATATTCTCAATTTGGGACTCTAAATACTGAGGTGTACCTCTTTGGTTTAGCATCTATCCTTAATATTATAAATAAATTATGCAAATATAGACCACCACAATAATAATATCTTATACCCTAATTCCTCTTCTTCTACTAGAGACAAGTTTTTATGTGAAATTAAAGAAAAATGGTGTTGTACTTATATAAAAATGACATCTTGGATCTCTATATATACGGATAAAACTCATAAAATTAACCTATCAATTATTTTAATGGACTTGACCATATCAATACAGTATAAAGATATAGAGACAAAAAAAATACTACAACAGTTAAAGTTGAGTTTGTACAAAAGGCACAAAACTATATCAATCAAATATGTTATAGTTGAAAAGGGACCACAAGTAGGAAAAATATTGTGTCAAACATGGATGATATAGTATAAAACACAAAAACTAGGACAAAACTATCATGGCATGGGTTATTTAATAAATAATAATCATGGAATTAAGTAGAAGAAGATAGAATGACTGTATATCAATATAATGAGTGTAAATAAGTAATAAGTTGAAAATATCTCATAAAGTACCACAAGTCATCCCAACCTGAATCTTGATGCACACCTTAGGACATGCACTCAATAAGATAGATGTGTTTACAAGTCATGAAAAATAAACTATCAATAACTAGTGTGTGTGTGTGTGTGTGTGTGTGTGTGTGTGTGTGTGTGTGTGTGTGTGTGTGTGTGTGTGTGTGTGTGTGTGTGTGTGTGTGTCTTGTAAAATCATTCATATTTCCTTATAAATTAGGGAAAACAAAAGTCATTATTATTTTATAAAAAAATGAAACATCCCCAATTCTATTTAATTATAATTTTATACCAAATCATTTGCTACATTATTTAAGGGTAAAAAACCATCTTACGTCCCTTAAAATCTAATTTTATGTGTTAAATAATTCATGCAATTCAAAAAAAAAACATTGAAACCCTTGGTGATGTATTGAAACCCTTAAAACCCTTGTTTATAAAAATACCCTAAGCTTAAAACCTATCATGTTTCTTATAAATTCAATAAAATGTTAATTAATATAAAATCATATTATTTACTAATAATAATAATGTAAATACCATATGCAAACTAAAGGTCGATGTAACAAATAATATATAGCCAAGAGATTAAATATAAATAAGCCCAAAAATACAACCACCATCTCAACCTCACTCCCAATTTTTATGACCACATCACATATATATTAACACTTAATAATCCCAAAAATTGAAACAACATGCCATGGATATTATGGAAATGCACAGTGAGGTGAAACATAGTTAAAACACATGGTAAGGACACAACCTTCCATAGAGAATGTCCAATTATAATTTTAAAATTTTCAAAACTACAAAATTAGGGAAATAGTAGAAGTTAAAACATAATTGGATGCACTTAAAAATATCTAAGCTTAACTTTATTTATATGCATTAAAGATAAAATAAATGGTGAGGTGTTGTTGATGCCTAAAAGTGTATCATAGGGGTTTACAAAGTGTTTAAGAAACACTTCTCATTTCTATTTTCATAGAATCTATTGCATGAGTAGTTGGTTTTGATCTTCCTAATATCTTTGGTGGAATAGCATCAAAGCAATATGATTGTTTCACAAAATGATAAAATAACTAGTTGTTAGGAGTAACCATGGTCTAAAGCTTGCTTATGGATATGAAAGTAATCTAAACTAAGCCTAATGAATTATGATAAAAAACTAAGGTCTAAAGTATAATATATCATGTATATTTATAATGAAAACTAAGCTATAGTGAATTGATTAAAAAAAATGAGCAAAAGGAAGGGTAGGGTAGAAAAGAGAGGTTTTTAATCTTTAGTCTAGACATTATGACAAAGCTTAAATTTCATCCAAATATGCACTCAAACCAATATATGAGATGAAATAGATAAAGCATAGATCCTACCATATATTAGGCAAAGGTCTAAGGAAAGGTGAAACAATGCAAATAAGAAACCAAATTCAATTTAAATTTACCTCCACAAACACATTGCATTAACACATTTTCAAGGAAATCATGGAAAAAGAAATGAATATCAGATCTTGTGACCAATGTAGCATAAGCATAAATTGACAACTCTGCATTTATATGTGCACATCAAGAATCCATGGAAATAATTCAACTATAAACATTCAACTAGATGGTTGAAGAATCAACCATACTAATAAATATTAGATAATATTTGTAGAATTCTTTACTTTTATTGATTTCTCCAAGTTTACAAATATTTTTTTCTCAAAAACTCCCCACCCCCTTTTTATAAATGGAAATACCAATTTTATAGAAGACTAAGGAGGTATGCCGGTCAATCATATCAAATGAAAATTGTATAATCGTTAAGGATAACTATCCTTCTATAATATTGTGAAACTAGTGACACTTTCTAAGTGGACTAACCTATAAGTAATGCACTTTACAAGATGTACATGGTTTTACAAAAATAATATTTCTTTTTTAAATTATATACATGTTCCTATATAAGAGAATATTCCAAGTCAACAGATTTGACTTTGAGACTCCTTTGTTATTGTAGTCCCTTATCTTTGTTGAATGATCTTCATTTATTTACTATGTTGATCATCAATTCATCTTGGAGTTGATGATAGGATCCATGAAAATTTCTTCTTCTTGATCAACCAAGCCTTTGAAGTCCTTTTTAGCTCTATCCAATGCTTTCTTGATGTTTCTAGCATCACTAATCTTCTCTTCTATAGACAAGATCATGTCCAAGATCCTTTTGTTGTCCACCCCTATTTTTCCTTAGCTTTTTATTTTCACCTCCTACATAAATTGAGTAACTTTATGATTGAACTCCTCATCAGTGATCAAGCCAATAAGACTGAATGTAGTTAGATCTATGATCAAGCTCCCTAGTATATGCATCATTCTATTTTCCAATTGCTTGAGATCTTTAGAAATATCCCCCATCTCCTTGGACCCTTTGCTCAAAGCCTTGATTTTTTCTATTAATATTTCCATAACCATATTCAAATGGGATAGGTTGACTATCTTAAACACAATAATTTTCTCCTCTCTCAAAACATTGATCAAATCCTTCACTTTTTTTTTTGAAGTTTGCCATTGACTAACTTGGATTGCAACCAAGGTACCCTATTTTTACACCATATCCTACCTATAATTTATTTATTTGAAAGAGATAAATATGTCATACATAGTGGTTTCAAACTGATTGACCATATCTCATGGAATTGACAAGATAGATTGCTCTTTTAAGTTCTTATTTTGTTACCTTATCCCTTTAATAGTAGCTTGGAACTATTATGATTGGTCTTGGGATAATTCCAAAATATATTATTAAAATATTGTATCTTCACTAGGTTTTTATCCTTTTTTGGGGTCAAATTAGTCAAAGGTTCCACCTTTTGGTATATAATTTCTTCACCACCTACCAAGATTGTTTTCTCAGTCACTCTTTATAAACTAATAATCCTCGGGTCAAACCTAAATCCAAATAAATATTGGGTCACTTGTGGAATAGGTATATCTACTTATTATTGGGCTAGATATTAGCTTGGAGTATCCAACCTCTTTGCCTCCTCCTCTTGTAAATAAACAATCAATGGTTTTAGTTCTTGTTGCATAGGCATCTTAGTGGTTGTCACCATAGCCCATAGATGATAAGTAGGCAACTTATCCAATCTAGATTCATAAATGAACCATTCAAGAATAGGAGGTCCATAAATTATGTTCTCTTCATTGAAAAAAATGAATTAATTCAAGGGAGGAGTGATGGTTACCTTTGGTCTCTTAGAATTTGAGACAATGGAAGTCTCAAATTTATTTTTAAGAGGATTAACAAACACCAAATCTAATTCCACTTATTTACCCTTATCCTCCTTATCTTCTTCAACCTTTACCTCTTCTATATTTGAATTTGTATCATATTCCATAGATTGCATCTTAAATGCATCCTCAGTAAAATCATTAGGATCTAGGGCTATCATATGAACCTCTCCTTGAGGTGACTCTTGTTTTACTACCTTGGAATATTTAGGAGCTAATAAATTAGAAACTATTTCATTTGGTCCCTTTTCTACTTGTGTCTCTATTGTGGCAGGCTTAGAATATTAAACACTTATCAAATGATACTACCTAGGGCCTAATTTCCATATATCTACCTCTTGATCTCTTTATGACTTAGAGTCAGGTCTTTTGTTATGTTCTTTTAATCTTTTGGTTACTTCAAAATATCAAGATACTTTAATTTATATGAAATCAAATTAACTAGGCTTATGTTCATATGGTACATTCAAAATAACCTTGATCCTTAAATGTTATTTAGCCTTTCCAAAAGGGTCCCATTATCTAAGTTCATCCATTTGTATGTTTAAGGATAACATATGTTTTGATGTAAACCTCAATATTATCCCACTATCTAAAAGTTATCTTACCAATTGTAATTGGGAAGCTATAAAAAAGTCCCTTTCTTTTGGTTTTACAAAGGCCATCTATACCATGGAACAATTGGTAGGCCACCTCTTTCTCTTTTAGCTTATCAGGGACATGGACTGGTAACTTGAGAGGAGAATTTTGAGTTCCATCAATCTTTATGATAGTACAGTTAGGGTATAACCATATATCCCCCATTGCTTCAATAAATTTCCTAATCAAAGGACTAAATATTAACATAGGGATACTAGTTATAGATTCACTCAATGCTAGGTAGACACAATCATAAATGAACTAGATGTGATCCATATATTTATAAATTTTCAAATTAGAATAGTATTGAGAAATGGTCTGGGTTCCATTTGGATACCATTCTCTCTAATTGGGGATTTTTTTGGTTGTACATAGGGCACCTAAGAGATAAGACATCTTGTAAAACTCATTTTTCTTCCTATGTCTAATTGTATATATTTGTCTTCTCAAAGATATGCTAATTATCTCACCCAATGGAGGAACTATCACCTTTTCAATGATGAAATATACTATAGGCACCCACATTGGATCCACATATGTTATAGTTTTAGAGCCATGTAACTTGTTCAACATTGTCATTACCATCCTAACCCATGGTCTAAATTGAATTATTGAAATGTTCTTATTAAGGTCAACAAAGACCTAGTTACCAAACTTTAACCACATATCTAGGGTATGCATCATTTTGTGTTACTTAGCCCATGAGTTAATTGAGGTTAAGTCAATGTAGTGTTTAGGGAACATATAGTAAGACTCAAAGGTAATTGGGGAAATGTAAGCAACTTTCCTCTGATTATGTTCATTAATTAACATGCCCTTGTTTATTTTAGATTCCTTAAAAATGGGAGTAAAAACATCAATGTAATGGAGTACCTCTGGTTTTGAAGCTGGGTAGTAAAGTCTAATAATATATATTGCTACAATATCATCATAAAACCTCTTTGTAGAGAGAATCTTTTCTTATTCCTTGGTGATTGTTGGCTATTTTTCAATTATCCAGTACAATTTAGAACAATTTCTATCTCATGCGTTCAAAATAACAACTACAAACTCTATGTCCTTGAACACACAACCTTCTATGTTTGATGTCAAATATAACTCAACATCTTGATTTAAAATATTCTTATGAGATGCCATTATTATGATCCTGACTGAAGTATCCAATTGGGGATGATAATCCAACTATTTCAGTTCAATTATAGTGATTCTGTAAATAATTTAGGGCAATCTGTATACTCTAGTGTTTTTTAGAGGTTTATGTAGAGCTTTAATGGAGGAGAGCTAGTTTGAATGTGAGATTTAGTGTCTTAGGTTGTGTTTAGATTGTTAATTTATACCTTTCATCTATTTAGGTCCACACAATCTCTAATTTGACATGTTATACTTATGTGGCATTGCCATGTCATACTTCTCATTTATTTAAAATATGACTATTTGTCACTTTTGGACACGTGTCAATACCTTATGTAATCTTGACACTTGATCAATTCATATCATTGATTTATTAAGAAGTCCTCCTATCCTTGACTTCATCATGAATCATTGATCTTCCATTTGATCTCCTGAGAATGTGCCACTTGGTAGTTCTATGAGCTTTTTGTGTTCTTTCCATCACCTTAACACCTTTTTTCCATGTGGTAGCTTTTCATTCAATTTGGGTCCTTGACTTCTTATCTTTTTTCATACTATTGATTGTGATCTAGAAGATTGAACATGATTAATGAATTTCCATATAATTCATTGTGTTTATGACATGTGTCACTACCATGTTCAATTTAGGCCCTTTGAAAGGTACACCTTCATTTTCACCATTGATCTATTGTAAGTATGATTGAATATTGATTGTTGATTCCTTTTTTATACATAATTTTAAAGTTGGGCCATTGATTTTCTTGATCACTTATTGAAATTATGACACTTGTATTTATTTCATCCCTTCTTAACATCCTTGACTTATTGATGTTCACTCATCATTAGATCTGTTACCACTTTATTAAGATCATGATACTTGTCATCTTTGTGTTTGATTTTGGAGTCCTTTGACACCTTGATTCATCACTTTCTATTAGATCTCATTTATACTATTAGCATGTACTATTGATCAATTCCTTTGACTTTTTGACCTTTTATTTTCTCATAGATTATTGATATTTGCTTCAACATTTTGAGATCTTTCCACTTGGTGTCTTTGCATTTAATCAATACCTATGGATATAAAATTAGAGACATAAGCTTTTGAGATATATGTATAGAATTAGTATAAAACATTAGACTAAGGTTTTAGTCATGTTAATAAACATAATTAGGACTTAGGACAAAATTTAAACTAGGTATAAGGTATAAAATGTTTCCACATAAATATGAATTCCACATAAATCTAAATCTATTTCAAAAGGAACTTAGGATAAACATTTAGACTAGTTTTTTCAACACTATTTAGACATAGATTCAATTAATTGACCAAAGACCAAAGGCTTAGTCAAAAAGGGTTAAGTTATTAATTAAAGTATAAAACACTTAACAATGTTCATTCCAATGGAACTCCATTAAACCTGCAACATGAAAACAGAAATCAAACATTAGAAATATTAGATAAAATCAAATAAAGATTAAATGCTAACATGACAAATGTGAGTTAGAGCAAAACATGATATCCAAATAATGCAATCTGATCAAATTAAGTGTTCAATATATAGCAAAAATTTATAAAATTTGAAGGGACCTCATTTTTTTAAAAATGGGGGTATGTTGAACTCAATAAATAGAGACTTTTGGGGGAATTATTGTAAAAATGTTAGAAATCATATACTCTTAGTTTGAACTAATAACTAGACTACTCATTATACATGATCAAGTACCATCATTAAGATCAATTCATAATTAAAATAAGTCTTACAGATGCAAAATTAGGCTCAAACATCAAAACTTAGTCATGTTGTGTGTGTGTTTTGATTCATTCATTGATTTCTATGGAATTTAAAGAATAAGTTCCATATTTCATGACTTTAATCATTAACATTGACTTGTAGCATATTTATATATTTAAGAATCATGATTTATGAAAAGGGAAGGCTTGGGCATTGATCTACTACTAACCAGGTGTCCATAGCCTCAACAAATATACCTTTATCTCTACTCAAGGCCTTGTTCCACTGACATCCATAGCCATGGTAGAGGTTAACAGAACCACCTTTTCTTAGAAAGATTTTAAATTTTCATTAAAGATGTGATTTTTGTAGTTTTTAAGATATATTTAACTTTATAACAAAGGTTGGGAATCATAATTATCCAAGTTTTAGGATTTTTTCAAATGTTTGATTTTTAAACAATCATCCTTGGTCATAAACTTCATCCCAAGCAATAATATTCTTTAAGTGCTAACATGACTTTACTCTGATGATTCAAAATTTCATTAAACATATGCAATCCTTATTAGAACCAAAATTAGATTATAATAAGGCTTAATATTTTAAGGAACAATTAATATATATATCAATCCTCACCAAATTTTCAAAACTATAACATCAAGCTCAAATTTCTAGAATCTATGATCGACCAATGGTTAAGGTTCATACATGCATTCTTGGTTTGAGAAGTTCATTTTGAGAATTTAGGATGGATTGGAGCTAAAAACTATCTTTAAAAAGACTTATTGAAAGTAGAAAATAAATCAAAGAAAAGGAAACACACAACAAACCAAAAAAGACAACAAACAAACAAATAACAAGCAAATAAATATTATTTACAAATTGGGAAAAAGAACGAAACTAACCTAAGACTACCTACACTAACTCCAAATATTCTTACAAGCTACTCCATGAAGACTTGGGGTGGTTCAATAAATAAGTAGTGTTTGAGGTATTTACCATTAGTTGTCAAAGTGAACTCTACTCCCTGTAAGTCTTTGAGCTTGAAGGTATTGCCTCCCAGTGTCTCAATAATATGATAAGGACCAATCCACAAAGGAGTGAATTTTCCATGATTTCCTTTTGATTATGAGGCTTTATCCCATAAGAGAACTAGGTCTCCCTACCTAAACACCTTAATGTTTTAACTCATGTCAAACCATCTCTTGACTGTGGTTTAATGTCTGCTGAAGTTGTCAAATGTTTCTTCACTTGCATCTTTAATTTGAATGATGTCAATAAACCTTGAATCAACATACTCTTGGTCTTCTTCCATATACTCTTGCATGAACTTGTAGGTTGGTAGTTTAAGAGTGATTGTAAATATAGGCTCTTGACCATACACCAAAAGAAATGGTGATGCTTTTAAAGCTTGCTTTACCCTAGTCATGTCTACCCAAAGAGCATATTTAAGCAATTCATGCCAAGTTCTTAGTTTTTTAGTTACAAAATTTTTGATAGCTTTTATCAAATTTTTATTAGTGACTCTGAGACTCCATTACCTTGAGGGTAATAATTTGATGAGAACTTAAGAATTATATTATTATCATAAGCCCACTCGATCATCTCAATATATATAAAGGTTGATCTATTATTACAAACTAATGAAACTAATGTCCCAAATCTTGTACAAATGTTTTCTTACAAGAACTTGATCAGATCTTGAGTTCTACAAAGTTTGGTTTTCACTACCTCTATCCATCTTGTGCAGTAATTAGTAGTATTAAGAACATATTTATGTCCATTTGAATAATTAGGGTTAATCACATGTATAAATTCTAATCCCCATTGAGAATTTTTTTTATCAATCATAACTATCTTTAATGACATAGCTTCTTTTGGTTCCTTGGTGTTGAATATTTGACATATATGGCATTCTCTAACATGTCTATATGTATCCTTGAAGATGGTGGGACAATAATATTCTACCCTCAATATTTTATGAGTTGTATTTTTAGAAGGGTATCCACTTCCAAGATTTTCATGAAAATTACTCAAGATCTCAATTTCTTCTTCCTTTGAGACACATCTCAAGTATATGCCTTCATAATTCTTACTAAAGAGTACACCATACTTGATAAAAAAATGTGTTGCCTTGAGCCTTGAATCTCTTTTTTGCTCTTTGTTCATACTTGAAGGATAAGAACCATTGATTAGTAAATGAATAATTGAATCATACCAATAATTTGGTGGGAATTATTATTGATCAACCTGCATTATATTCACTTTAGGTTAGTATTGGCAATCATTTGAATCAATCCTTGACACCTTACCAACTTGGCATTTTTCATCTCAAGATCATACTCTTGGAGTATATACATCCATTTACTTCTCTCTCCTAGTTCATATTAACTAATCATAAGTTTAGTAGCAGGATCTGATAACATTACATGCACTTTATTCCTTAGAATATAATGTCTAAATTTATCAATTGCCTTGACTAAAACAAGTGCCTATTTTTCAATCAGAGAGTATTTTAACTTAGCATTCTTAAAATTAGTGCTCATAATTGTAATTGGATGATCACATTTATCTATTTTTGAGTTAAAATAATATCTATGGTATGTTCTTAAGAAAAATAATAAAGATAAAAATCTTTTGTGAAATCAAGACTTATCAATACCAGTGCCTATCCTATTGCTTATTTAATGTTCTTGAAGGCTTTCCTTGTTTCTTAATTCCATATGATCTTGGAATCCTTCTTCAAGATGTCATTAAGGGTCTTCATAATTTTTGCAAAACCAAAAATGAACTTTCTCAAAAAATCAAATTTCCCAAAGAAAGACTTTAATTATTTTCTACTATTAGGGGGTTCTATTTTGGTTATGGCATTAACTCTATCAGGATCTATAAAAATCCCATCTTTGGTTATAACATGTCCTAGTAACTTCCCTTTTGTAACACAAAAAATGATTTTCTTAGGGTTGATGGAAATTCCATACCTCCTAAAATGTTCAAATATCTATTATAAATACATGATGTGATGTTCCTTATTTTTAGAAAACACAGTTAGATCATCCATATATATGATAATGCATTTACCTATGAGACCTTGAAAAGCATGGTCCTTAGCTCTTTGAAAATTTGTTCCTACATTTATTAGCCTAAAAGGAATTATTTTCTAGGCAAAATTTCCCCACTTTATTATGAATAGAGTCTTCATTCTATCCTCCCTATTGACAAGTACTTGATTATAACCTGAAAAACCATCTAAGAAAGACATAATAGTAGAACCAATAAAAATTTGAATTAATTAGTCAAGAGATGATAAAGGATAATTATATTTTTTATAAGATCTATTAAAATTTATAAAGTCTATGCATAATCTAATTTCCCCATTCTTCTTTCTAATTGCTACTAAGTTAGATACCTAGGTAGAATTCCTAATGGGAAAAACGATTTTTGCATCCAATAGTTTATTGACCTCTTTGTAGATTAATGGTTATAAAATGAGATTGATAGGTATTTAATTTTGTCTAAAATTTTTACAAGATTATTTTAATGCAATGGTATGGGCAATAACCCTAGGATCAAATATCTTTAAGTCATCATAGGACCATGCTATAACATCTTTGTACTTGGTCAATAATTATTTAGCTTTTATAGACTCTTCATTTGTGCATGTTGTACCAATGTTTACTAGCTAAGGTTGACCTTAAATACCTATGTCAAGTAAATTATAATCTTTCCCACTCACTTTAGGAACTTTTAAAGATTCAGCTAGTTTGTCTGGATCAAACAATATTTTTAAAGTAATCATGCATTTGGGAATTTTGTTGTCATTCAATTGAATAATATTGTCATCAATTTTGTCTCCATCAAGAGAATTTTCATTGACCTCATCAATTATTTGAGACTCATATACTCTTTACTTGTTTATGAATTCTATGATTTGTTGATCATCAGTAAATACTTGTAAATGATTGACATTGTCAGGAATTGAGGGGCATAGAACCAATTCAATGCTCAGGTTTTCCAATTTTAAATCTTGATTTGGCATAAGATTAGATATAGCTGAGGCTACTTCATCAGCAATCTTGTTCTCTTCTCTAGGAATTGAAACAATGTTAAATGCATCAAAACATTCTATTAAGTTCCATACTCTAAACTTGTACTTATTAAGATAAGAAAATTTGCATTGGTACTTACTCCTAACTTGATTGACTACTAGTTCAGAATCACCATTTACTAGTAGTTATTTGACCTTGTGTTTGGTAGAAAATTACAATCCTAATATTAAAGTTTCATACTCTACCAAATTGTTAGTGTAAGGAAACTAAAGTTTGTAAGAATCATTAAATTCCTTCCCAATGGGATTGATTAAAACAATTCCTACTCCAGAACCAAATTTACATCTAGCACCATCAAAGTATAATTTCCACATTCTAGGCATAGCATGAGATTCTTTAGAGTCACATACTTAGGAAGTATCAAGAGTGTAAGCTCCTAAATTAGAATTGACCATATTGACCATTTCATTTTTTGCATTGTACTCAATGATAATGTATTTCATTTTTGGCTCCCTTTTAATTCAAATTTGATTGGGAACTCCCTTACATGGAAGCCAAATATGGGAATAGTCAGTTGACATGCATCCATTTAAAGATTTAGTCCAACCTTTGCTTCGAAGCATCCCATAAGCATCATAAATGTCCACAACTTGAGTGTTTATGAATTATTGTATCTTTGGCTATACAAGAAGATGCATATGAACATTCAACAATTCTCAATTACTTTAACTCTTAATTTGTCTAATTGAGTGACCACTCTATCAAACTTAATTAGAATTACACTATGTTTTTCATAAATACCTTTTAGCATGATATTGACAGAAGCACCTAAATCTAGCAAACAACAATGCAAGTTCTTACCAAAAACTCTAATTATTATCCAGAAAGAGGGAACTTCTACTTTGTTCTTATACATAACTACATTAGAATTCATAACCTTTTGTGATTTCCTAGGCTTTTTAGATAAAGATTCAAGTATCAAGTCTCTTTGTTCAGTAATTTGAGTCAACTCATGTAAAGTGATATTAGCTTTAACTTTTTCATATCCTCAAATATATTATATCCACTCCTAGTATAATAACTAGATGCATCAGCATTATTTTTATAGTTACTTCCCTTTGGAGTTTCTAGATTTTTGTCAATTGTAAGACCAAGGGGAGTGTCAAAATTATTTGGAGTTGAACTAGTCAATGGTTGCTCCTGCTCTCTACTCCTTAAGGGATAACTCTTCTTTAGATACTATTGAAAAGCATAAATCTCTTCATGAGTATCCTCAAGTTCATTCTCATCATGGAATGGAATATCAAATATCTCCACCATGAGAGTTGTATCAATAGATTTAGATGACTTTGAAGAACCAAATCTACCTACAGTATTATCTTTGTTAGGTGCACCTTCAAATGTATATAAATAATTTTAAAATAACTCAAAATCATTAAAAAATTCAATGTAATCCAATTAACCATGGTTTGAAGTGTTATGAACTCTATAATATTTAGTTAAAGACACATCACATATTTTTATCTTAGGATTGTTCTTGTTTACAGCTGACTCATTGTTGTTGTTTTTATTTTAAAATCTATTTTTAGGTCTATTAAACCTCTAATAGGAATAATTCTTGTTAGAATTTTCCCCAAAATTACCTACATGTCTTTGTAACTGAAGGAAATATGTGCTTAGTTTTTGAACCATTTTGAGTATGGAATCATTTTAATTCTTAGGTGCCTTTAAATTATGAATTTGAGAAGTACCACTAGCTTTTGGCACCAAATATCTTTGATCTTGTGTATGAAATTCATTTTCAATGTTATTCAAGAATCCTAGGTTTTGACTAGGATGAGCATGACTCAAGGGTAATTAATTCAATATTAGTGTTTGGTTTAAAGCAAACATGTTTTGATTAACATTTATAATGACATTTAGCATAGGTATATTCGGATTGATATTGGGGATAGCATATGCCTATTGACCCTAGGGTTACATTTGATCACTTATCTTCATAGATTCAGCATAGACCAAGGCTAATGTGTTTATAACTCCAACAGACCTTTTTATAAAAATGGAAGTTATGGGATCTAAAGCATCCTTATAGATCTCTAAATCTAAAGCCTCACCAAGTATATAGGGAGATATGGTTCTAATAAACATCTTCTATAATATAACATTAAAAGATATGATGATTTCACTTGAATTTATTTTCACAGTAGTGAATTATTGATAAAGGATACAAGGATTGATGATCTTTCCAAATTGATCAATGAAAATACTATTAAAATCATTCCAACTGGTAATGTAATTCTTAAGAGGGTTGAAAAACCAATCATAAGTTACATCTTTGAAAGTAAAAGGAAATAATCTACATTCAACATCTTCATGAACAACATTTACTAATCTCAAGGTAACTTTAAAGGACTTGATATGTTCTTCAACAGTAACCACACCTATAAGATTGAAAAAAGTCAAATATTTATCAAGATTTTTAGGCAAGTCATGTACCTAACCAAGCACATTGATGGAAGATCCACCTAACCATTCCATACCTTGATAAGGGTTGAACACAGGATCACCATGAACAGATGAATTAGGTTGAGATTTAAAAACCCTACACTTACCTTTGTCTACTCTTGTTGTCCTATGAACTTCCAAATAATGAAGAGGTAGCCTTGTCTCTAAATGTGACCTAGTCCTATTTCTTGGTAGTTATAGCTTGTAAAATTTGAATTTCGTTCAAAATTTGATGTATAAACCTTATCTTTGCAAAGAACAATGATGAAATATATATGTTAAGCAAATTTTGCACAAATTTATATAAATAAAAACCACATTTAATTGAATTATCTTAAAGATACCTTCAAACCTATGAGTATGAGTGATCTTTACACTTCTAAGTTCAAATAAACCTAAATTTGAAAAGAATCAACCAATATTAAAAAAAAATTGCTATTACTAACCTTGAACATGTTGAATTCACAAAGCTTAAACTACCTTTGCAACAATTGATCATAAATCTTCAAATAATAGCTATCTTTAGCTAAATAAGATTAAACATTGGTCTAAAACCATGAATATCAATGATCTTTACATAATTAAAGCTAAATAAGTATAAATATGTAAAGAATCAATTAATATTTGAGCAAAATTCATCAAAATTAGGAAAGATACTTCAAATTCACAAAGCTTTAGCTAAAATCCCTCCTTTGAGTGCCAAAGAAACATAACTTTTTTATTCCTAAAAATGTATCACAGGGGTTTATAGATTGTTTAAGAAACACTTTTTATTTTTGGATTCATAAAATCCATTGCATGAGTAGCTAGTCGTAATATTCCTGAGATCTTTAATATTATAACAACAAATCAATATGACTATTTCACAAAATGATAAAATAATTGGTTGTTGGGAGAAACTAGGTCTAAAGCTTGCTTATGGATATGCAAGTTATCTAAAATAAGCCTAATGAATTATGATCAAAACCTAAGGTCTAAAGTCTAATCTAGCATGTATATTTACAATAAAAAATAAGCTATAGTGAATTTATAAAAAAATGAGAAAAAGGAAGGGTAGGGTAGAAGAGAGAGGTTTTTGATCTTCAATCCAGACATTATGAGAAAGCTTAAATTTCATCCAAACATGCACTCAAAAAAAATATGACATGAAATAGCTAAATCATATATCCTACCACATATCAGTCAAAGGTCTAAGGAAAGGTGAAATAATTAAAATAAGAAACCAGATTCAATTTAAATATTTACCTCCATAAACAAATTGCATTAGCACATTTACAAGGAAAGCATGGAAAATGAAACCAATATAAGATCTTTCAATCAATCTAGTATAAGCACAAATTGAAAATTGTGCATTTATATGTGCACATTAAGAATCCATATAAATAATTCAAATCTAAACATTTAACTAGATGGTTGAGGAAGTAACCATAATAATAATCACACAAAAAAATACTGGATAATCTTTGTAGAATTCCTTGCTTGTATTGATTTCTCCAAGTTTACAAATAGTTTTTGCTTAAAAACTCCCAACCTTTTTTTACAAATGATAATACCACTTTTATAGAAGACTAAGGAGGTATATTGGTCAGTCATATCAAATGACAATTGTACAAGTGTCAAGGACAGTTGTCCTTCTACAATATTCTAGAACTAGTGACATTTTCTAAGTGGACTGACCCATAATCAATGTGTTTTACATGCACACGGTTTTACAAAAAAAATTAATTTTTTAAACGATATACATGTTCCTATATAAGAGAATATTCCAAGTCAACAATTTTGAATTTGAGACTCCTTTGTTGTTATATTCCCTTATCTTTGCTACAAGATCTTCATTAATTTGTTATGTTGATCATTAATCAGCTTGGAGTTGATGATGAGATCCATGAAAAGTTCTTCTTGATCAGCTAATTCATTGAAGTCCTTTTTAGCTCTATCCAATGCTTCCATGATGCTTTTAGCATTACTATTATTCTCTTCTAAAA
The DNA here is from genome assembly GCA_037957365.1 of Torreya grandis. Classification (NCBI taxonomy): domain Eukaryota; kingdom Viridiplantae; phylum Streptophyta; class Pinopsida; order Cupressales; family Taxaceae; genus Torreya; species Torreya grandis. The sequence goes on from JARHVA010000893.1 coordinate 3,287,284, forward strand.
ATAATATTAAGTCCAGGATCCTTTTATTATCTAACCTTATTTTGCCTTGGCTTTTTCTTTTCACCTCCTACATAAATTGAGTATCTCTATGATCAAACTCCTCATCAGTGATCAATCTAATATAACTGAGTGTATTTAGGTATGTGATCAAGCTCCTTACTATATACATCATTTTATTATCCAATTGCTTGAGGTCTTTAGAAATAACCCCCATCTCCTTAGATCATTTTCTCAAATCCTTGATATTTTCTATTAGTTTTTCCACAAACATATTCAAATGGGATAGGCTGACTATCTTAAACCTAAGAATTTTGTCCTCTATCAAAATATTGATCAAATCCTTTAATTTATTGCTTAAATCTTGTCATTAGCTAACTTGGATTGCATCCAAGGTACCTTATTTGTACATCATATCCTTCCTGGACCTTGTTGATTTCAAAAAGATGAATATTTCATATATAGTGGTTTCAAACTGATTGACCATATCTCCTAGAGCTAATAAGATAGACTTATCTTTTAAGTTCTTCTTTGGTTGCCTTAGCCCTTTGATAATAGCTTATAACTATTATGATTGGGATTGGGCTTTTTTTAAGATATTTTATTCAAAGATTGGATTTTCAATAGGTCTTTGTACTTTTTTTTGGGTCAAATTATTCAAAGGTTCCACCTTTTGGTATACAATTTCTTCACCACCTACCAAGAATATTTTCTCAGTCACTCTTTGTAAACCAATAGTCCCTAGCTCAAACATAACTCCAATAGAAGATTAGATCACCTATTAAATATGTATCTTTACTTGTGATTGGCACGGTGAATATCTTTGAGTAGCCAACCTCTTTTCCTCCTCTTATAAAGCCACAATCCATAGTTTCAATTCTTGCTACATAGGAATGTTAGTGGCTTTCACCATAGCCCATGGATGATAAGTAGGCAACTTCTCTAATCTAGGTTCATAAATGAACCATTAAAGAAAAGGAGATCTATAAAGGATGTTCTCTTCACTAAAAAAAATTGACTTCCTTAAATGGAGGAGTGATGGTTACCTTTGGTCTCTTAGCCTTTGAGATAATAGAATTTGTAGCTTTCCTTTTAGGAGGATTAACAACCACTAAGTCTAATTCCACTTCTTTACCCTTCTCCTCCTTATTTTCCTCAACCTTTACCTCTTCTATATTTGAATCTATATCATAAGACATGGATAGAATCTTTAATTCATCCTCAATAGACTCTCTAAGATCTAAGGATATCATATGAATCTCTCTTTGAGGTGACTCTTGTTCTACTACCTTGAAAGATTCAGGAGCTGATGAACTAGAAGCCATTTCATCTAGTCTCTTTTCTACTTGTCTCTACTATGAAGGGCTTAGAAGATTCACCACTTATCAAATGACACTACTTGGGGCCTAATTTCCATTTATCATCCACCAATTGATCTCTCTATAACCTAGAGTCAGGTCTTATGTTATGTTCTCTTAATCTTCTAGTTACTTCAAAATATGAATATGCTTTAATGTATATGAAATCAAATGAAATCGACTCATGTTCATATGGTACACTCAAAATACCCTTGATCCTTAAATGCTATTTAACCTTTCCATAAAGGTCCCATTGTCTAATTAATCCATTTGTAGGTTGAAGGATAACCTATGTTTTGATGTAGCTTCAATATTATCCCACTGTTTGAAATTTATCTTTCCAATTGTCATTGGGAAGATATGAATAATTACCTTTCTTTTAGTTTTACAAAGGCCATCTATACCATGGAATAAATTTTAGGCTACCTCTTTCTCTGCTAGCTTATCAAGAACATGGACTAGTAACTTGAGAGGAGAATTTTGAGCTCCCTCAATCCTTATGACATTAAAATTAGGGTACAACCATATATCCCCCATTGCTTCAACAGATTTGTTGATCAAAGGACTAATTCCTGACATAGAGATACTAGTTATAGTTTTATTCAATGTTGGGTAGACACAATCACAAATGAATTGGATGTGATCCCTATATTTATAAATGTGTAACTTAGAATAGTATTGAAAAATGGTCTGGGTTCCATCTAGAGACCATTATCTCTAATTGGGGATCTTTGTGGTTACACATAGGGCATCAAAGAGATAAGACATCATGTAAAACTCATTTTTATTCCTATTCTTGATTTCATATATTTGTCTTCTCAAAGAGATTCTAATTATCTCAACTAATGGAGGAACTATCACCTTTTCAATTATGATATATACTATGAGCACCCACATTGGATCCATATATGCTATAGTTGCATAGCCATATAACCTGTTTAACATTTTCATTACCATCCTAACCTCTGGTTGAAATTGACATATTATGATGTTTTTATCAAGGTCAACAAAGACCTATTTACCAAACTCTAACCACATAACTAGGGTGTACATCATATTGTGTTGCTTAGCCCTTGAGTTAATTAATGTTAAGTCAATCTAGGGTTTAGGGAGCTTGTAGTAAGACTCAAAGGAAATTGGGGAAATGTAAGAAACTTTCCTATGATTATGTTCATTAATTAACATGCCTTTATCTTTTTAGCTTCCTTAAAAATGGGAGCAAGAATATCAACACAATGGAGTACCTTTGCTTTTGCAATTGCATAGTGAAGTCCAATCATCTATATTGCTACAATGTCATCATAGAGCATTTTTTTACAGAGAATATTTTCTTCTTCTTGGGTGATTGTTGACTAGTTTTTAATTATCTAGAAAAATTTATAAAAATTTCTATCCCCCATGTTCAGAATAGCAGCTACAAACTCCATGTTCTTGAACACACGACCTTCTACATCTGATGTCAAATATATCTCAACATCTTACTTTTAAATATGCTTGTGAGTCACCATTGCTATGATCTTAACTAAATTATCCAATTGGGGATGATAATCCAATTATTTTGATTTAATTACAATGATTTTAGAAATAATTCAGGGCAATTTTTTACTCTCTAGGGGTTTTTGGAGGTTTATGTAGAGATTCAATAGTGGTAGGCTAGTTCAAATATGATTTTTAGTGCCTTAGATTATGTTTAGATTTCTCATTTATAAATTTCATGTGTTTATATCCACATGATCTCCAATTTAATGTGTTATTATTGTGTGACATTGTCATGTCATGCTACTCATTTATTTAAAATATGACCATTTGTCACTTTTAGACACGTGATAATACCTTTTGTAATCTTGACACTTGATCAATTCACACCATTGATTTTTTAAGAAGTCCTCCTAGCCTTAAGTTCATCATGAATCATTGATATTCCATTTGAAATCTCAAGAGTGTTCCACTTGGGAGCTCCATGAGATTTATGTGTTCTTTCCATTGCCTTAATGATTTTTCACCATGTGGTAGCTTCTCATTGAATCTATGTCTTTGACTTCTTGACTTGCTCTGTATCATTGATTTTGATCTAGAATATTGAACATAATTCATCTATTTCCATCTAATTCATCACATTTGTGACATGTGTCACTATCATGTTCAATATGGGCCCTTTGAAATGCCCGCCTTGATTTTCACCATTGATCTGTTAAAATCATGATCGAACGTTGATCATTAATTCCTTTATTTATACATAAGTTCAAACATGGACCATCAATATACTTGATCACTTACCAAGATTTTGACACTTATCCTTCTTGCATCCCTTCTCATCATCCTTGACTTATTGACCTTCTCTCATCATTAGATCTATTATCACTTTATCAAGATCATGACATTTGTCATCCTCACATTTGATTTTGGAGTCCTTTGACACCTTAATTCCTCGATCGCTATCAAATATCCTTTATATTATTAACATGCACTATTGATCAATTCCTTTGACATCTTTACCTTTATTTTACCCATGGGTTATTGATCTTTGATTTAATATCCTAAGATCATTTCACTTGGTGTCTTCATATTTAATCAGTACCTACAGATATAAAACTAAAGACATAAGATTTTGGGATATGTATATACTTAGTATAAAATTTCTAATAAGGTTTTAGTCATGTTAATAAACAAAATTAAGACTTAGGAAAAAATTTAAACTAGGTCTAAGGTATAAAAATTTCCCACATAAATATGAATCCCTCATAAATCTTAATCTATTTCAAAAGGAACTTAGGCTAAACATTTAGATTAGGTTTTTCAACACTATTTAGACATAGATTCAATTAATTGACCAAAGACCAAAGGCTTAGTAAAAAAGGGTTAAGTTATATTTAAAGTATAAAACCTTAAACAATGTTCCTTATAATGGAACTCCATTAAACCTGTAATATGGAAACAAAAATCAAACATTTATAATATTAGATAAAGTCAAATGAATATTGAATGCTAGCATGCCACATGTAAGTTAGAGTAAAACATGATGCCCAAATGATGCAATTTGATCAAATTGAGTGTTCAATCTATAGCACAAATTTATAGAATTTGAACAAGGGTCCTCAATTTTTTTTAAATGGGGGTATGTTGACCTCAACAAATGGCAATTTTTGGGGGAAACATTAAAAAATGTTATAACTCAGATACTCTTGGTTTGAACTAATAACCAAACTAATCAGTCCACATGATCAATTACCATCATTAAGATCAATTCATTATTAAAATAAGTCTTACATATTCATAATTAGGCTCAAACATGAAAACTTAGTCATGTTGTATGCATGCTTTGATTCATTCACTGATTGCCATGGAATTTAGAGAATAACTTCCAAATTTCATGACTTTAACCATTAACATTGACTTGTATCACATTTAGATATTCATTAAGAATCATGCTTTATGAAAATGGAAGGCTTGGGCATTGCTCTAATTTCATCCAAGAATCCATAACCCTGACAGAGATACCTTTGGCTCCACTCAAGGCATTGCTCCACTACTAGCTAGGCATCCATAGCCATGGTGGAGGTTATCAGAATCACCCTTGCTTAGAAATATTTCAAATTTTTAGTAAAGATCTTGTTTTTGTATTTTTAAAATATATTTAACTTTCAAACAAAGGTTGGAAACCAAAATTAGCTAGGTTTTAGGATTTTTCAAATGTTTGATTTTCAGAAAATCATCCTTGGTCATAAACTTCATCCCAGGCAATAATATTCTTTAAGTGCCGATATGACTTTTCTCTAATGATTCAAAATTTCATTCAACATATGCAATCCTTATTATAACCAAACTTAGATTAGAATAAGGTTTAATATTTTAAGGAAAAATTAACCTAGAGATATCAATCCTCACCAGTTTATTAAAACTATAACATCTAGCTCACATTTATAGAATCTATGATCAACCAATCTTTAAGTTTCATACATGCATTCTTTATTTGAGAAGTACCTTTTGAGAAATTATGATATATTGGAGCTGGAAACTATCTTGAAAGATACTTATTAAAATAATAGAACAAAGCAAAGAAAATAAAACACACAATAAACCAAAATAGATAGAAAACAAACAAACAAAAAGCAAAAAAATATATACAACCATTATTTACAAACTAGGAACAAGAAATAAACTAACCTAAACCTACCTAAACTAACTCTAACTAGTCCTAAAAGTTACTCAATGAATAATTGTGGTGGCATAGTAGAGAAGTAGTGTTTGAAGTATTGCCCATTAGTTGAAAAGGTGAACTCTTCTCCTTGCAAGTCTTTGAGTTTGAAGGTGTTGTCTCCCAATGTCTCAGAAATATGATAAGGACCACTCATCAAAGGATTGAATTTTCCATTCTTTCCTTTAGATTCTGAGGCTTTATCCCATAGGAGAACTAGGTCTACTTACCTGAACATCTAAATCTTTGAATTCTTTTCAAATCATATCTTGACTATGGTTTGATGTCTGCTAAAGTTGTAAAATGCTTCTTCTCTTGAATCTTCCATTTAAATGATGTCAAGTAACTTTGAGTTAGCATACTCTTGGTCTTCTTCCATATACTCTTGCATGAAATTTTAGGTTGGTATTTTAAGAGTTATTGGAAATATAGGCTCTTGAACATACACCAAAATAAATGGTGATGCTTTCAAAGCTTGCTTTACCCTAGTCCTATCTACTTAAAGAGAACATTTAAGAAATTTATGCCATGTTCTTGGGTTTTTAGCTCTATACTTTATGATAGCTTTCATCAAATTTTTGTTGATTGATTCTGAGACTCCTTTACCTTGAGGGTAATGATTTGATGAGAACTTAAGAATTATGTTGTTATCATAAGCCAACTTAGTCATCTCAATAGATATAAAGGATTATAAATTATCATAAACTAATGAAATTGGTGTCCCAAATCTTGTACAAATGTTTTCTTCCAAGAACTTGATAAAATCTTCAATTCTACATTGTTTGATTACCACTAACTTTGTCCATCTTATGCAATAATCAGTAGTAATAAGAACATATTTGTGTTCATCTAAATAATTAGGGTTACTCACCCATAAAATGTATAATCCCCATTTAGTAAAAGTTTGTCAATCATAATTGGCTTCAATGGCATAACTATTTTTAGTTCCTTGGTGTTGAATATCTGACGTTGATGGGATTTTATAACATGTCTATGTGCATACTTGGATATGGTGGGCCAATAATATGCTACCCTCAATATTTTATAAGCTTTTGTATTTCCATAAGGGTGTACACTTATAATATTTTCATGAAAAGTACTTAATATCTTAGTTTCTTCTTCCTTTGAGACACATCTCAAGTATATGTCTTCATAATTCTTCTTGAAGAGTACCCCATCCTTGATCAAGAAATGTGTTCATACTTGCAGGAAAAGAACCATTGATTACTAAATGAATAATTTCATCATACTAGTCATTTTTTTGGAATTGTTGTTGATCAACCTGCATGACATTCACTTTAGGGTTAGTATTGGCAATCATTTGAATCAATCCTTGACACATTACCAACTTGGTAGTTTTCATCTCAAGATCATACTCTAGAGTATAGAAATCCATTTAATTCTTCTCTCTCCTAGTTCACATTGACTAAGCATAAGTTTAGTAGTAGTATTTGGTAATATTTCATGCACTTTATTCCTAAAAATATAGTGTCTAAATTTCTCAACTACCTTAACTAAAGCAGGTGCTTGTTTTTCAATTAAAGAATACTTTAACTTAGCATTCTTGCAATTAGTGCTCATAAATGCAATTGTATGATCACATTTATCAAATTTTTGAGTTATCTATTTTGAATCAAAAGAATAAAGATAAAAATCTTTTGTGAAATTAGGACTTATTGTAGACACCAAAATTATGTCACACACTTATGTGAATCCCTGTGTTAAAACCCCCTTGACCTCCTTTTAATAATTAACCTTCCTAACCCATGTTTTCACCTTTAAATATTTAATTAAGATAATTAAAATCCACTTATTCCACCTCACTTGGCCACCTTATCCTAAGACTAATTCTTACCCTATGAGTCACCTTGAGACTTAGTCTCCTAATCCTAACTACCCATGACTTGTTTTCACCCTAACATAAATTCCTAACTAACTACATTCTTCATAGCCTCATATTTTTACCATTTTGTAATGTACACCACACTTGGAAAGAGAAGGAATAGAAAATGGGCTAAAAATGACCCTTTTACTTATTCTCATGCCACCAACATTAGTCAACCCTCAGTCAACATTGACATGATAGTCGACGTCTGTTACTTAAGCAAAATTTTAAGTTAGTATTTAGGTCACAAAAATCAAGAATTTATAAACAAGCTTTTGGCAATCAAAGCATCTTACATTCACTTTCAACATCTAGGCTTATCGTTACTCTACACAAATTGATCCAGATTAGGAATTGATACACTACACAGAGCTTGAACTCTTGAGGACCAACAATACATGATTTTCTTATCTATTCACCCATCAGTTTACCAAACCTCATTAGAGTCATCTATCTAGCAATCACAATTCACCCATTTCACCAGCTAAGTATATCTTGGTGTTTTGTAAGTTTTTAAATAGTAATTTCATAATTTCTTTACATTATATTATTTATTGTTTCATGAACCCTTAATTCTCCCATGGAGGAGCTGTAAATCTTGCCACCCACTTCTCTCTACCCCAACATACCAACCCTTTATCCAGACTCACTTGAGTCTTACTCACATCCTTACAACTCTTCCCAACCTCACAACTTGACCATACTCCCATTCTCCCTCCTAGAAAAGATTGCTCTAACTCATTATAACACTACTACCCCAACTAATATCAATGATCCAAAACCAACATTGACAAACCCAACCAATATCAATGAACCCAACTGACATTGATCCTTTAAATGACATCAGTTATTGTGTTTTTGAACTAGCAACCTCAAAATCACCTAACAACCTTCCCAAAACATAGACCTAACTTATCAGCCTACACCATATTATCTTTTACCACACTCAAACCTAAAATATAGTAAACATAACTCTCTCTCTCTCTCTCTCTCTCTCTCTCTCTCTCTCTCTCTCTCTCTCTCTCTCTCTCTCTCTCTCTCTCTCTCTCTCTCTCTCTCTCTCTCTCTCTCTCTCTCTCTACTTGAATTTATTTTCAAATTTGTTTTAAAATAACAGACTATCATCCCAATGAAGTTTCACACTTCTCAGATAAGCACATAGCTTGGCAGTTCACACATATCTCCACTAACAACTATTTTGTGTATTTTTTTCTTATCTATAGGTGTTTTCCTCCATAGCCAAAGAGGGTAATATATAAAGTCTAGAATAGTCCACACTTACCTAGGTTTTAATCATTTATCCCTAACTCTCTCTCTTTACATATAAAATAAGCTTAAAATGTAGTAAAAAATTATAGCATGCCCGGTGGGACCCTAGAGTTTTCTTGGGTTTTTTACTTGTATAGATATTCATATAGGTGCACCATAGTGAAATTTTCATTCCTTGCACTTTCTCTTTTTGTCTTTCTCAAAAATGAAAATTTGAACTTTTTATTTTCTGTTTAAGGAAAGAACTAAAATTTTCCTTCCCTATCATTCTCCTCTTATTTTTCCTCTAAAATAAATTAATTATTTTCCTGCAAGCTAAAAAGAATACCTTATTTTATTTGCCTCTTTTGAGTATTAGGATAGTGAAATTCATCCTTTTATCCTATTCACCATTATTTTCATCTAAACTTAAACATTTCTAATTTGGGTTTAAAATTGACTGCATTTCATTATTTTGCTTGTTGCATTTAGCTCACATAGTTAAATAAAGCATCATGAATAAATCATAGAACATAAATGTTATACAACCAAATCACTCTCAAAAAATTAAACATCTAAGCTCACTTGAGATAAGGCCCATTAGGATTTTATCACCCAGTGGATCACCTTACCCTACCCAATTAGAGGACCCACTCTGTTCTCTAATGGAATATAAACTCTAGACAAGAGGTATATTTTAGCTAAGCATCCCAGCTCAGCTTCAGGACCATGAAGTATGGGGAGCAAGCCCCTATAAAAATTTGCATACCCAATCTAATATAGATTTCCATTGAGCATCAAAACTAACTTAGAACCATCCTTAGACTGCTCATCTAGTACCTATTTCACAAACCAATTTTACTCTCACACTTTCTAAGGAATAAGCCATCAAGAGACTAAAATTAATTCTTAAGAGTTAAAATTTAGTGGTTGCATGTTCCTTTTCTACTTCCTTTTGTCTTCTACATTTTTGAGTTAGTGAGGATGTTTCCTTTATCAATTTATAGAATCTAGGCCTTTCTACCTCTCAGATTTTATTAACCTCTAGTTTTAGGTTTTCTATGTGTAATTTATCCTTGCACGGACTTGTTGTATCCTTTGTTATATTCAAATTTCACCTCTGGGTTGCCAAAACCTTAGATTTTTTCCATTCTGGATTCCATAGTAAGTTACATTGATAAGGATACTAAAACTGGTAGCCATGCTACCTACCAACATTGGTCAGATAACTAATATCAACAACTATGTGTTTTTATAATTTTTAGCATGTTTAAAATAACAAGCTAAAATTACCTACTTGCTTGCACTCAAACCTAGTTTTTTAATGATTTATCACTAATATATATTCTGAAGCCTACCTTTATCCCTTTTCCATGGTCATGATGTGTAGTCAAGCCAAAATTCTTTCTAATTATGCAAGTTGACAACCACTTCCACCTTCCCCTCTCCTTTTTGATTCTACCATGGAGCATACTTTGGCTATGGAAAATATGCCTATGAATACTAATCCTAACCAGATCCCCCTTGTACCTGAAGGAGATCTTAACTTCATGAATTTATTAATCATAACATAGTATCCCTTTATCTTTATCTCACCATGAGCCAAACTTGTAGCACTATGAGAGATCCCCTTTATGGCATGCCAACTTATTTAATGGAGACAACTATAGTCTTGGTGGTTTCCATTATTCCATCTATGGTCACCCAAACTAATGATTCAACAAGTAACCCAACCATCAATAACCCTCATAATACAACCACCCTGACTGCTCAATATCATCTTCTTAACCTAACTTCTATAGTAGCTCCTTAGCCTCGTAGTCACTACTGGCCCAACTAAGTCAAACACCATTTTAAAACTTGGTAGTGCCCATCCCATCAACTCTTCCACCCATAACTATAAGAGTTATAACTCACCCTTTAACCTATGTAACCATGCTAATAACCCAACCTCTGATGATGGCACCCAGCCAAGGCATTATCTCTAACCCCACATGACAAGCCTCTTTCATTTCTTCCCCTTAACCCATGACTCATTACCAGTATGTTGCATCTACACTACCACAACAAGGTGTGTCATATCATACCTCTAGCTCCCTTTGAGCACCCTATAAATTATGGGGTGCTCCTCACACCAATCTTCCTCCTAATCTCATCAAGATGATGATGGATAATATGTCTAACCTAGAAACATCTATGTCAAGTTCAAATAATGTTTTATCTTATGATCAAATATGTAATGAACCCATCTATCCTTCTATGCCTATTCGACACTACCCAAGTTAGTGGTAACTCCCTAAATTTACTCATTTATATAGTAAGGAGGATCCATAATAACACTTATGAGTATTTCAACATACTTGTTACCTAATAGGGCATAATGATACATTATTGCTTTTTACTTTCCCTATGTCTCTTTTGAATGCTGCCTTGGATTAGTAAGTTCCATAACCTGGCACTCCATTTTCTCATTTACCCAACTTTATCAACTATTCCTTGACCACTTCTCTATCAATATTTCTAAAAAGGTCTCTATTATGGACCTTTATTCCATTAGACAATTTGATGATGAGTCTATTATTGACTTTGTCACTCATTGGAGAGATTTAATCAGTCATCTCTCCTTTTATTTACCTCAACTTGAGCTTATCAATATTTTATCAAGAGTATGTGCCAAACACATATATTCTACCCTCCACATCCAAACTTTCTTCACATTTGATGAAGCTTTTACAATGGCATGAAAGTTAGAGATTCAGGATATAGATGAAGATAGGGTTAAGTTGCATAATAAAAATACCAACTCAAAACCTAATGACTCTTCCTCTAAACCATCTTATTCCAATAAAAAATCAAAAGGCTCCACCAATGCCATGGTGATTAAATCATATTCTTCTACCATAGTCAACCAGTCCAGGCCATCCACCTCACAAATCTGACCAAATAATTCCAACAAAAATATGAACAAAGACAATACACTCCTATTAGAGAGTTTTATACTTTTTTTTGGGATAAATTATTGTAATAAATAGATATTACCCTTCCTCAAATTAGACCTCTTATACACTTTGACCCCTCATGTCCTATCCCAGCTTTGTACAAGGAAGACAAGTTTTATGGCTATCATCGAGTTAAAGGCCACAATTCTAACAACTATAAAACATTCAAAAACATTGTTTAGGATTTGATTGATAAAGGTTATCTTATGTTAGATAAGCCTAACATGCTTATTAACCAAAGCATAGATGTGTTCAAATAACCTTTTCCTAACCATTCACTCAGTCAAATAAATGTTTAGGCTACGATCAATAACTCACCCGATCACAATATTCATATGGTCGATATGGTCTTCTCTTTACCTCTAGTCCAACCTCTCCCATAATTAGAGGATCCTATTTTAACTATTCATCTTCCATGAGTAGAGGAACTTATTTCACCCATCCCTTTCCCACATGTGGAGGGGCCTCCTCTACCTATCCTTTTACCATGCGATGAACTCGCAATGCCTATTCCTATTGTACCTATTTTGCCTATTCTCCTACCTTTAGAAGAGCATGCCATGCTCACTCCCCATCCACATGTTGAGGAGAGAATCATTCTTATGCTCTACTCTCTTGAATAACCTTCTTTTCCTACTTCTCCTCCACCAATGGAGGACAGTGCCCCATCCACTCCTCTTTTGCATATAGAAGAGTATGCATATCTATCCCTATACTAATCGAGGGACATATTGTGCCTACACTTGTCTTCCCCTACCATAAAGTGATATGATTCTAATGACAATATAAATTAACCTATCCAATAGTATTCAACATCTAGAAAACTACCAAATAAAAAGCATCCCAAGCCGAAATATCACAAGTGCTACCCCATCCCAGACCATCTCAAGGAAAACTATAATACCCCTTCTCTTGCCAATAGAAGAGTACACCTTACCTACTCCTCATCCATATATTGGGGAAGAAATCATACACATGCTTTATCCACTAGAATAAATCACTTCATCAGTTCCTCCCCCACCTGAGGAGGACCATGCCTCTTCTCTTACCTCAGGTGAAGAAGACCCAATTTCAGTTTTTAATCATCTTTGGTGTGAAATATTAGAAGCCAACACCTTCCCTCTTTCCCAATCACCTAAGTCTTCTTTGGAAGAAATTGTAAGGCCTAAGACAACTTCATCTAAACCCTTCACATGGTTGGTCAAAAATCTAAACTTTCTTGATTTGAATAAGCTATACCACTCAGTATTTTGGGACCAACTTAAAGCTCCCTATCCTATGCAACAAATGTTATCCTATACTTCCAATCCTTTTTCTACCATTTATCCCAAATTTTTTGAAAAAGATAGAACTTCTTTTCTTGGAATATTAGAATCATGACCCTCTACATTAGAATGATCACCATCATGGGCATCTACTACACTAAAGAAAATCATATCCTTGGGTGTTCATCAGTGTCTAATCTAATTCATCCAAAGGTAAAGTTAGATTTGAATCCTCAACCATGATTTGGAGCTCCATGATTTGAACCAAGGAATAATGTTAAGCTTCTTAGACCTCATCATTCCACTCTTCCTCCACCCTCAACTTTGCCTTTGATCTTGAGACCCCATCCTTCCAATTTAGTTAGAGTGTTCTCTTTCCAAGCAAGACAAAAGGCAAAGCTACCTCCTCTTTTTAATCCACCACTTATTAGCCCTCACCCACCCAACACCTTGACACCTAAAAATAAAAAGGTGTCAATAAAACTAGTGGCTATGCCTTCACCCAAAATGGTGCCACCTAATACCATATCCATGCCTCATAAATCAAAGAAGGTGTCCACCCCTATTATGACAATAAGTTCTAGCCCACTAGTAGGCTCTCAAGCCTCTCTCCTATGCCAATTTTTGTAATCTTCCACCATAACCCTTCCTCTGATCAAGCCTTATTATCCTCTTGAACCAAAACCATCTTGGTTTGATGACACATCGCTCACCTAGACATGATATGGAAAGATATAAAGCTCTCACAGTTATTCTCTAGTAACACTTTGATATGAATAACCTTTTCCTTATGGAGCATCTTTCTAACCTCACAGTTATTCCACTAGTTCCATCTCAAACTTTACCTACCACGTCAATTGAGTCCAAGACCAATGATGAGGTTGTGCCTCCACCACCTTCTCTTTCTATACTCCATATCAACACATTTAATATGGCTACATGGTCTCAAAATCAAAAGGATGAAGGTAAGGAAAAGGCCACCACCCCTTGGGCTCATACATTCTCAAAAGATGTTCCTCAACCAAATCCCAATATCTCTATTCTTGGTTCTCCCCAACCCACATCTTCACAAGTCATTCAAGACTCAATGGTGAAATAACTTCACCAAACCCCTATAAAGATGTATTTATATGAGTTAATCCAAAAATCATCCCAACATTATCAATCCTTGATCAAGGCTTTACAAGACATTGAGGTACAACCTGATGATCCTCAATGTCTTACAACTTTGGTGGATTCTCTTAACACTATTGCCCTAGTTTTCATTAGTGATTCAAAAATTTTGGCTCTTCACCTTGGAGACTAGGACCCTACACTTTTTATCACTACATATATTGATCAAATTCATGTTAAGAGAGTCATGATCAATGGTGGTGCTACTATTAATATTATCTCCACTCATGCCTACAAATAGCTATCACTTCTTGATAATTTTATGTCACGGTCTGATGTGATACTTTGTTCCTTCAATGATACTACAACAACTATTGTGGGTATTGTAGTCTTGCATATCTATGTGGGTCCTTTCACAATCCCCAAACTCTTCTATGTTATTGAAGGAGAGTTATAATACAAAATATTTCTTGGATAGCCTTAGATACATGCCATGGCATGTGTACCCTCAAATTTACACCACTATGTCAAATTTGAGCATGATGGGCAAGTGCATGTTATTTCCATCGACCTACTTCCTTTCAAAACATGAAACATAACTTATCATCCCAATGATGTCCTCATTTCATTGAAAACATCTTCCTCTTCACATTCTACCATTGAAGCCTCAACAAGCTTGAATACCTTGATTACTCAGATACTGATGACACAAATTCCTAATAAGGACCCCACATAAGACACTTTCAAATGCCTTGCTCTCAAATAATATCACTTGTTGACACTTAACATGTTCCATACTCCACAAGAGTATGGAAAAAGTCACATGCACCCCAATCATGATCCATGTATTGGGATGGCCATCTCGTATGGTCCCCCTAACCTTTGAAATAATCTCATATATAAATGAATCGATCAAGCTCCTACTATAAAAAATCCCTCCTCTTCACCACAGCATTTTACCTATGACTTCTCCTTACTAGGCAAACCTAGTTTTTCTCACACCTATCTTTATAGGTGTGCGTAGAAAGGATTCAAGTTAGGTTGTTATGAGTATGGTGCTTATACACCCATTGAATATCCCATAAACAAGACCATCAAAGATGCCAAAAAGTGGTATGGTGTGGGTTTTGATGAACTAACAAAACCCACCAAGGTCTCTCATATCGAGGAGCCACTCTCTCCTCCTACATCCTCTCCTCTTCCCCCACCATCACCTATAGAATTAGAGGTATCCATACCTACTATTTTTTTTCAATAAATTCCATTCATTTAGAACCCTTAACCTATCATATGGGTGAGGAAACAAGGTCCCTTCCTCTCATTCATTTTGAAATGATTGATGAAGATTCTCCCACTATTAACATTATCCAATGTTAGGATGATGACGTTATTCTCACCTATATGGGTGTAGATGATTCCTATATCCAATTATCACTTCCTTATGAAACATAAACTATGTTAAATGAATCAACCATTGACATTAATTTACCCTCTCTAGATAACCCCCAAATCCTCAAGATTGACCAATCTTTAGATTCCCTTTAACAAGCCAATTATACCACTTTCATCTTTGATCATAGTAAAGCATTTGCTTGGTCTTATCATGACATACCTAGAATTGACCCCTCTATCATGACCCATAATATTTTAACCAACATGATGCTAAACTTGTTAAGCAGAAGCTTCAAAAGATGAACCCTCATATTTCTCTCCTTGTCAAAGAAGAGCTCCTATGCCTCCTCTCTGTTAACTTTATTCAACCCATTGACTATATACAATGAGTTTCTAATATCATCCTTGTCACAAAAGTGATAAGGGGAATCTGTATCTACACTGACTACTATGATCTAAACCTTGCTTGTTTAAAGGATGACTTCCCTTTGCCAAGCATCAACCAACTTGTTGATCTGACGGTTGGCCATGATATGTTATCTCTTATGGATAGGTTCTCAGGCTATAATCAAATCATGATTTCTCCTGAAGATCAACACAAGACCTCCTTCATTACCCCATGGACAACTTTCTATAACTGGGTCATGCCTTTTGGCCTTAAGAACACTGATGCTACCTACCAATGCACCATGACTTACATTTTTCATGACCTCCTACATAAAATTATGGAAGAATATGTGGATGACTTACTTGGAAAGTCTAAACATCACCAGGATCACTTGGAAATTCTTAAAATCATATTCACTCATTTCCTCTAATATAATGTTTGACTAAACCTAAAGAAATACATCTTTGGGGTCCTTTTCGGTAAGATTCTAGGCTTCATTTTCTCCCTTCATGGTATCGAGGTTGACCTTACCAAGGTTTAGGAAATACTAGAAATGCCTCCACCCACTAATCTCAAGTAGCCAAGTAGCTTATAAGTCAAACTTCAATCGATCCACCATTTCATATCTCAGTTATCAGATCGATGTCAACCTTTTCATCATCTAATTAAAGAGTATGTCTCCTTCTGATGGAACATGGATTGTCAAATATCCTTTGATGCATTTAAAGGGTATCTCCTTTCTTATCAATTCTTACTCCCCTTAAAGAGGACCAACCTTTTTACCTCTACATTTCTACAATAAACCATCCCTTGGGTGTTATGATTTCACATCAAGATGATCAACATAGATATCAAATTTTTTATTACATAATTCAAATGCTTATTGATTAAGAAAATTGGTATACTCATACCAAAAAACATTACCTCATATTGGTCTTCATAGCTTCCAAACTTCACCATTACCTTTTAAATCACAAAACCTACATTGGCACCCATACTGACCCCCTCAAATACATGCATTCCAAGCTATACCAAAACTAGCATATGGCTCATTGGGTCATGCTCCTTGTTGAGTTTGACTTGGAATTCATCCAATAAAATTATATCAAGGGGCAAACAATTGTTGACCAGTTAGTCAATGCCCCTTTACCCAACAACCAACCTTCTAACCTCAAATTCCCCAATGAGTCTATCATAATGCTATCCACTGATGAAATCTCCTATCAAATGATGATGTTATTTGATGGGTATAAATATCAATTCAGTGGAGGTGCAATGTTCATCCTCATACCTCTTGATGATGATCCTATGCCTTTTGTCATTTAAACTAGATTTTCAATGTACTAACAATATGGCTAAATATGAAGCTTTGGTCTTAGGGCTTCAAATTAACATTTTCTTAGGCATCAAATTAATCAGTATCTTTGGTGAGTTATAGCTAGTGATTAATCATGTTAACAGTTCCTACCTCTACAAAAATGAAATTTTAAAATGATATAAACATCATGTAGATGTGCTATTGGAATCATTTAACCATTACCTCCTTCAAATTGTTCGTCGATCTACAAACAATTTTGCTGACATGATGGGTTCCCTTGCCTCACACAGTATATCCTCACCCTCTTCAAAAATATATGTCACCATGCATCACCTCACATATCCCTCCTATATGTCAATTAACATCCTATTTATGGGCAATGTTGACTCTAATCCACATGATGTCTGGTACAAATAGTTTGTTGACTATCTCACTTATGCTATCATTCCAATAGACCTTTCTCGTAATGGGAGATGTGCTTTCATCAAATGTACTACTCACTACACTATGTTGGAGGGCCTTCTCTACAAATGAGGCTTTGGTGGTCTCCTCCTTAGATGCCTCACTCATGCTAAAATCCCCTTCACCATTAAGGAAGTCCATGATAGGATTTGTGGTAGACATTTTAATGAGAATTTGGTTGCCAAATGCATCCTTTAACTTGGCTACTATTGGTCGACACTCAACCAAGAATATCAAAAGTGCATTCAATGTTGTGTCAAATGTCAACAAAATGCTAACCTCCTTCACACTTCAAGCCATGCCTTATAAGTCACCAGAGACTTTTGGCCCTTTTCACAATGGGGTTTAGATCTATTCAGTAAGATTAACCCTCATTCATCTATCTGGCCTCATTCTATCATTACTATTACTGAATACTTCACCAAGTGGGTCAAGGATATTCCTCTCATCTTCACTAAGGTTGACAAAAGTGTCAAATTTATCAACCATCACATCATCTATCATTTTAATGTCCCCCATAAGATTATTATGGACAATGGAAAATATTTTAAGAAAAAAACTATCTAAAAACTCTATGATACTTTTGGCATCAAATTAAGCTTCTCATCACCATACTATGCACAAGTAAATGGATAGGCAAAAGCTTCTAACAAAAACTTAACCAAAATCCTCATGAAGGTAGTCAATGATGCTGGTAGGGATTGACATATGCACATCCCCTTCACCTTATAGGCTTACCACACTAGCATTCTAACCCCTATAGGTGTTATGCCTTTTTCATTGTTCAATGGGATGGAAGTAGTCTTACTTCTCGAGGTCCAGATTCCTTATCTTTGCATCTCTCTACAAGACATACTTATTAATGATGAATTTCACCAAGAATGTTTGGCATAACTTGAGTTACCTAATAAATGCCATCTAGTTGCCCTCAATCACCTCCAAATCTATCAAGAGCGTATCAAATGTGGTTACAACAAAAACCTTAAGGAGTGAGATTTTAATATGGGAGATCTCATCTTAAAGTAAAATCAACATGTGATGAACATAGATAAAAGAAAATGGGGAACATTTTTTCCTAATTGGCTTAGACCCTACATCATAAATCACAAGTATGGCTCAAAAACTTATCACTTGTCTTCTCTTGAAGGTAATCTAGAACCTGAGCCTTTAAATGCTTTGAACCTATGACCATTCTTATTTTAATCAAGTGATGTGTCACTTCATGTCTAAATTGAGCTCATCCCTTGAGTAACCCTATTACATTCACCTCCCTTCCTCTTAACCCTTGTTTATGCACACTTAATTAACCTTCCAAGTGTTATGGTTTTGCCCTCATAAAGGAAAACCTCTAAGCCTCTATAGTCTTATCCATGACTAAAGTCATATATATATATATATATAATAATAAAAAAATAGGATATATAAAAAAATTATTATCCTTCAGGTCATTATTCTCAACATAGATTGCTCCCTTAAAGGATAGCTATGTAACTTCTCATTACTACTATAAATAGCTTGCTCCCTAAAAGGACAACTATTAAAAGCTAAAAAAAATATTAGACCACTCCCTTGAAGGATGGCTAACCAAGATTTATTATCAAGGAAATAATGACTTAGAAGCTTACCATATTGATCAACTTTGCATGACCTCAAGGCACCAACAATATCCTAATCAAGGCTTCCTGCATTGATCAGCCTACACAAGAAAAAGAAATGAAAAACTTTAATCATAGACTTGCCTATGGTAGCTCTCAAGTCATCTACATATGGGGCATACCATCCCCACTAAGAATGTTATGATACCCAAACATCCTAATTCATTTTACCTTTTCCCCTCTTACGCCCTCACAATCAAGGGAATTTAAACTCACTTGACATAGGGTGATCACAATATTTCTCTACCAAATGAATGGTTGATAATGCAATGCATGAATAAGGTTCATAATATTGTGCCTATTCATATGGTCATTATGGTCATTATGATCCTTGCCAATGCAATATAATCACATCCCTATCTTTTTTATCACATGTCAATTTCTATTTTAAAGTGGCATCTCACAACAAGATTGCTTAAACTTATCACTTACCTGCCAATCTCTATTCTTACATCTTAAAGCTATGTGTTTAAAAATACTATTACTTACATATCCATTTCAATAAATGATGATAAATAATATCAACAAACATCATGGTGTATTAACAATACATTCTTCAATCATCACACTCTACTAATACTAATAAACCATTTACCAACTAATTTATTTCATACACCCTCATGTGAAATGCAACCCACATAGCTTCTCTAAACAATATTAAATCAAGAAACTATAAAATCAAACAACTCATTTTTATCATACACCATCACATATATGGAAAAATGCTACAATGAAACTAACTACTCAACTATGCATGTACCATCATGAATATGAGAAACACTAGCATAACACACTAACTATCACTAACATAACCACAAATGACATCACACAAACCTCATACATAATATAACATAATATTAACATTATAACATCTCATAATACCAAAATCTCATATCTATATACTAAATATGAATATACATCAATGAATCATATCAGTATCATCTCTCTCTCTCACCATACATCTCTTAACATTGGCTCATAGGCTAGAATATATATATATATATATAATCATAATACATGTAGTCCTTAGAATACTCAAGGCTATGGTCATGGTCATGAAGAGGCAGTATCATCATCACCCTCTACCTATTTATGTTTGTGTGAACTAGAGGTTATGGTGTGTCTCTCTAATCTCTCCTACTCTCTAACCTTAGAATATCTTAGAATCTATGAGAACTACCTGATGGCTCTCTCATAATATACAATCTCATCTAAAGTAGTGTTGTACCTCACTAGTAGCATAGTCTGTAGTAGACCCATCAAACCTACTATAGGACCTTGTGGTGGTGCTTACGATGGATCTTGTACTAGTCCTTATGGTGGAAGAGGGGGGGCTTACACTACTACCCTCAAACCATCTCTTTTTACTATCATTATAGTAACCTATCCCTATAGAACCACAATTTGCATTTGTGTTGTAGTCAGTTGGGCCTACAATGTCATCACCTATACCTATAGGACCAAAAATTGTACCTATACTGTATCTTATGCCTACACAGCTACATCCCTCTCTCTCTATTCCCTATAAATTTGGTTATGTTCTCCTTAGAATCACAAGGTGTAACCCTACCCACCATGCTCAATAAGCTAATGTACACCCTAGATCTATCACACTTGGGCCCATTGGTAACTCCTCAAAATCTAACCCATTTGTATTTTAGGGAAATGGAAGGGGTGCCTCTATATCATCCCTCCTATATCTAGGATAAGGAGGTACATCATATAATAACACAAACTATCTCCTAACCCTAACCATAGGTATCATCTCCAACTCTCTAGATCACCTCCCCCTGACCCATATTGTACTCTATAAGCCTACAAGATGGTGTACCTATCCTATAAATGTAAGATATGTCAAGTAGGGCCTCCAAATAATATCAAATAGAATCAATCCATCTATCATCTACTTGTAATAATCAATATCCTACACAATACCATCTACTCATGTATGTGCCATGCTATATCTGCATCATCTAAACCCAAACCTGAAACTAATCAAAATCATGAATAGTAGCCCCAGTGGCTGTGTCACCATAATGTGCTCATATTCCCAACAATGAAGAAAATTTGTATCACCATCACAACCTCACAACCCATAACTCCTTGTAAAGTTGTGCCAAAAAATATGGTCTACATGCAAAGATTGTCCACTGCTCAAACATCTATGCCAGAAATCTAGTCATCACAATAGGGAATCTCCATCCATCTGCATTAGGTAGTGCATCAATTGTAATGCCTATCATCATTAGGATAATTAGGCGATGTTATTCCTCATCGGTAGTGTATAATGACTCATATGTAAAGCTCACTAAATCATAGGTCACCTCACTGACATGCTCCCCAAATAATGTGGACATATGAATACCATGATCCTCCCTCAAACACCTTAAGAGATCCTCACCCTAGATTGTAGCCATAAAATCCTATATACATCCTCCTGTATCATTGTCAACTCTCTGGTAGGTGTTGGTGGTGTGCTCCTACCTCTTTATCAGAGTTACCATTAGACTCACATCTCATGTAACTTTGTAATATCATCACACTCCTCCTAACCCTACATCTACCATGTGTTCCCACTCATCCATGGTGACATCCCTCATCCTTGTCAACAGTGTAGGTAGTCGATCTCATAATGTTAACTCTTGACTAGCCTACATCCACACACATAAAATCACTCCATAAATCCATATACCGTAAGTTATAAACTTCCTCTTTTAATCCCTTTCCCTTTAAGAGAACTACATTGGCCTAAGGCCCTAATCTAGGATATGTAGGTAGCACTCAGTTGACAAGGGGTATTTTGAGGCTACCTCAACCATCTACCCACCTAATTGTCTATCCCATTCACCTACTTAAACTCTAGGCCCCATGACTTATATCTTAAACCCTAGGCCAATCAGACTATTTTAAACCTTTAGGCCCCATGGCCTATATCTTACATCATATTCCTAACATCATATATTTTAAACCCTAGGTCTCATGACTTATTTCAACCTACTTTTTCCTAACCACTTACCTTGATAATTTTAACCCAAATCTCACCCCTTTTTTCCCTTTTAGAGAACTATATTAACCTAAGGCCCTAATCTGGGTTATGTAGACAACACTCAATTGACACAGGGTCTTCTAAGGCTAGCTCAGCCATTAGGTTAGTCCACTAATAAACCTATTCAATTAGGGATGCACAATTGGCCATAACTCCTCTTAAACTTGCCACTTTGGGTTTTCTAGTGATTGACATCAGTTATATTTTGATTGACATTGGTCTTATATGCTGATATCAACATCAGTCATTGGTTCTATTTTGACTAATGTTAGTCTTATATGCCACCATTGGTATCAATTTTTAGCTGACATTGACATTGATCATTGCTTGATGTTAGCATACCCAATCGATGTCGGTGATTGGTTCATCCCTAGGGCCAAACAATCTACACCCAAATTTAGGGTTTTTTTCCTAAAAATTACCCCCAACTCCCCCACCAATCCACCTAAACCTGCCCTTACCCCATCTAATAATCCCTTACTTACCATCTATCCCCCCACACACTCACATTACACCTAACTATCAAATTATGATCAAAACCTAAATTCAAAAACAACCAACTCAAAAATATTCTACCTCATCTTTCCATCTCCTCTAGGATGGAATGACTAACACCTATTATGGAGCACCTCCAGCTTGGTCCCTACATCCCTCTACCATCTCCATCTATACCAATACTCCCTCAATCAAATCATGGCTCACTAAGTGAAAAATCCCACCCTCACTCTCACACACTCTTCTCCACCAATCACCTCTCACCACCTAACCACAATAGGACAAGCTATGAATTTTTTATGCCATATGACACTCATGGATTTGGTTTCCTCTAATCTAATGTCATAAATATATTAAGGTGGGCCACCAAACCCCTTTTTTTGGGTTTGGTCACCCATCGACATCGACAATCTTGCCTTAGGCCATAGATGTCAGCATATTTCTTATCGACATCAGTGATATTTCCTATCGATATCGATAACCTAATCAATGTCAACCACCTTAAAATTAGGGTTTCCAACCCCAACCACCACCCTTTTCAAAATCACCCTAATTACATTCCTTTAGTAGTTCACATGGACTCCTTATGGGGAAACTTGGCAATCACATATATCTCCCCACCCACAACAACCAACCTTAGAAATCACTTCAATTTTCACCCATGATGACTCTAATCATAAATCATAAATATCTACTCAACTAATGATGCTTTTGAGCAAACCTTACCTTTCTCATTTTGTTCACTTATGCTACCATGCTATAGTTGGTTATTATATACACATGTGTATATTAGGTGTGTTTAGATCATGACCTTTCCCATTCCATCAACTACAACTTGTTTTGTTCTCCAAGAACACTTACTACCTTAGATACCTAGATCACATGAACCATTAGAGCTACAACTTTGATCATTTTAACCCCATTAGATATCAATAATAAGCTATGGTCTAGTTATTTCTATTTAAGTCCTCCTCACCTTTAGCTATTATTGATTATGCCAACTATAACTAGTAGTATTAGTACAAGCAATGATGTTCCCATGTTTTCACTTACAATCCAACCATCCATTAACTACCTATCAAATTGGTACCCAATTTCATATTCTCCTTTGTTAGTTCCTATTTTAAGAGGGGAATATTTCATCCCATACTTAGAGCATCCAACTTCTATTTTTGTCTCACAAATTATTAATACAAGTTACAAGACAAAAAGGGGCAAATATAGACACCAGAATTATATCACATACTTATGTGACTCCCTGTGTTGAAACCCCCCTTGATCCTCTTTTAATAATTAACCTTTATAACCCATGTTTTCACCTTTAAATATTTAATTAAGTTAATTAAAACCCACTTATGCCACCTCACCTAGCCACCTCATCCTAAGACTAATTCTTACCCTCTGAGTCACCTTGAGACTTAGTCTCCTAATCCTAACTACCCATGACTTGTTCTCACCCCTAACATAAATTCCTAACTAACTACATTCTTCATAGCCTCACATTTTATTTATTTTCTAATAGACACCACACTTTTCAAGAGAAGGAATAGAAAATGGGCTAAAAATAGCCTTTTTACCTATTCTCATGCCATCGATGTCAGTCAACCCTTGGCCAACATCGATGAGATAGCCAATGTCATTTACTTAAGAAAAAATTCAAGTTAGTATACAAGTTATAAAAATCAAGAATTCATGCATATGCTTTTGGCAATTAGAACATCTTGCATTCACTTTCGACATCCAAGCTTATCATTACTCTACACAAATTGATCCAAATCAGGAATTGATACACTACACAGATCTTGAACTCTTGAGGACTAGTAGCACATGATTATCTTGTCTATTCACCCATTGGTTCACCAAGCCTCACTGGAGTCATCTATCTGGTAGTCATAGTTCACCTATTTCACTAGCTAAGTATATCTTAATGTTTTGTAAGTCTTTAAATAGTAATTTCATAATTACTTTATATTGTACTATTTGTTATTTCATGAACCTTGATTCCTCTCATGGAGGAGTTATAAATATCCCCACCCACTTTTCTCTATCCTATCATACCAACCCTCTGTATAGACTCACCTAAGTCTTACCCACCTCCTTAAGACTCTTCCCAACCTCACAACTTGACCATAATCCCATTCTCCCTCCCAAAATAGCTTGCTCTAACTCATTTGTAACACTAATACCCCAATCAACATTAGTGACCCAAAACTAACATTGGTAACCCTAATCAATATTAACAACTCCAACTGACATCGGTCCTTTAATCGACATCAATTACTATGTTTTTGAACTAGTAACCTCAAAATCATGTAACAACCTTCCCAAAATATAGACCTGACTTATCAGCTTACATTGTATTATCTTCTATCACACTTAGACCTACAATACAGTAAATACAACTCTCTCTCTCTCTTTACTTGCATTTATTTTAAAATTTGTTTTAAAATAGTGAACTATCATCCCAATGAAGTTTTAAACTTCTCAAAACAAGCGTGTAGCTTGGCAGTCTACACATATCTCTACTAATAACTATTTTGTGTAGTTTTTTCTTATCTATAGGTGTTTTATTTCATAGCCAAAGTTGGGAGTCTAAAAAGTCTAGAATAGTGTGCACTTATCTAGGTTTTAATCACTTATCCCTAACTCTCTCTCTTTTTTATTTCTCTCTTTGAATATAAAATAAGCTTAAAATGTAGTGAAACACTTATCTACACCAGTGCCTGTCCTATTGCTTCTTTAATGTCCTTGAAGGCTTTACTTATTTTTTCTTTCCAAATGATCTTGGCATCCTTATTCAACATTTCATTAAGTGTCTTCACAATTTTTTCAAAACCAAAAATGAACTTTCTCATAAAATTTATTTTCCCAAAGAAAGACTTTAATTATTTTCTACTATTAGGGGGTTCTATTTTGGATATGGCATTAACTCTATCAAGATCTATAAAAATTCCATATTTGGTTATAACATGTCCTAGTAACTTACCATCTATAACACAAAAAATGCTTTTATTAGGATTGAGGGAAATTCCATACCTCCTACAATGTTCAAATATCTATTGTAAATGCATGATGTGATCTTCCTTATTTTTAAAAAACATAGTTAGATCATCCATATATATGATAATGCATTTACCTATGAGACCTTTAAAATCATGGTCCATAGCTATTTAAAAATTTTCTCTTGTATTTATTATCCCAAAAGGCATTCTTTTGCAGGCAAAAGTGCCCCACTTTATTGTAAATGCATTATTTATTTGGTCCTCCTTATTGACAAGTACTTGATTATAACCTAAAAAACCATCTAAGAAATACATCATATCAAAACCACTAATAATTTTAATTACTTGGTCCAGAGATGGTAAAGGATAATTATTCTTTTCAGAAGATCTATTCAAATTTATAAAGTCTATGCATAATCTAATTTCCCCATTCTTTTTTCTAATTGGTACTAAGTTTGCTACCCACGTAGAATGCCTAATAGGAAAAAAATATTTTTGCATCTAATAGTTTCTTGACCTATTTGTAGATTAATGGTTCTAAAATGGGATTGATAAGTCTTTGATTTTGTATAAAAGGGTTACAAACTTATTTTAATGGAATGGTATGGGTAATGACCCTAAGATCAAAGATCTTTAAGTCATCATAGGACCATGCTATAACATCTTTATACTTGGTCAACAAATCCTTAGCCTTTATATAATCTTGATTTATGAATTTTGTACCAATGTTTACTAGCTAAGTTTGACCTTGAATACCTATTTCAACTACATTATAATCTTTCCCACTCACTTTGGGAACTTTGATAGATTCAGCTAGTTTGTCTTGATTAAATAATATTTCTAAGGCAATCATGCCTTTGGGAATTTTGTTGTCATTCAATTGAATAATCTTGTCATCAATTTTTTCTCCATCAAGATAATTTTCATTAACCTCATCAATGATATGAGACTAAAATACTCCTGAGTTGTTCATGAAGTTTATGATTTGTTGAATATCATTAAAAACTTGAAAATTATTGACATTGTCAGGAACTGAGGGACATGGAACTAATGCAATGCTCAGGTTTTCTAATTTTGAATCTTGATTTGGAATAAGATTAGATACAATTGAGGCTATATCATTAGTAAGCTTGTTATCTTCTATATGAATTGAAACAATGTTAAAGGCATCAAAACATTTTATTAAGTTCCACACTCTAAACTTGTATTTTTTAAGATAAGACAATTTGCATTGGTACTTACTCCTAACCTGATTGACTACTAGTTACAAATCACAATTTAATAGTAGTTATTTGACCTTGTGTTTGATATCATATTTCAATCCTAAGCTTAAAGCTTCATACTCTACCAAATTATTAGTGCAAAGAAACTGAAGTTTGTAAGAAGAATTAAATTCCTTCCCAATGGATATAACAACCTTGCTAGGTTAGACAAAGAAATATGTGATTTTTTAAAAATAAATCACATATATACAATTATAATACATCCCAAGAGTCTAACAAAGATCAAAATAATATCATATGATAATAGTAAGTACACATTACATCTTATATCACAGATCTCTAATGTCATGACAATGCTTAATAAAGTGGATATAAAAAGTAATGTAGCAACTCAACCATGGATGATATAACTATATAATCAATTTTTATCAATATATAATAATAAGTAATTATAATTCTTAAATATAATACTCAATAGTAATATTCAATCTAACATAATGTACATAATTTAGATAACTGGCTCCCCAAAGCATGAGTTTTCCAGACTCTCCAGTATATGTGGCAATCTCAAGTGTCATCTCAATAGTAGTACTACTATGGGGAGGGAGAGAATCATCCAAGTGTTTTTCCATCCAACCATAGACCAACAATCCCCCACACTATCCCATCAAGGAATGACCCTCCCTTCATAGATGAGTAGATATTATGACACTAGAATCTAGAGAGACCAACAAGTACCATGTGTTGTATGATTCTAAACTAAACATGTAGTGTATCATAAAAATCTATTCTATTACAAGATATCACACTAACATGTGAATCACACTCATGAAATGATAATGTCTCACTAAACATACTTTGACCCAAATATTTATAAATAATAAATGATAATGATCTAGATCAATTAATCTTATACACACCACTTGATCAAAATGCCTTTATTCAACATTGCAATGATAGTAAGCCAATGAAGTCTGTCTCACTCCTTACTCTAAATTAACAATGTAGATTGGTCAAATAAAATTCAACCCCAAGATTCATAAAATTACATCCTACTAGAAAACACATCATACAACATGTTATAAATAAGAGTAATAACAACATACTTTAAGTTCATCTAACATATGAATGAATCTTTCATTATATCTATCCCATACTAAAAATAATGATTACAAGTATACCACCTAAGTAAACACATAATTTAACTATACAATGCAACAATATAATTGGTTTCCATTTATCTACATCCTATGGCAACCCATATTACCATAGTCTAGTGTTCTAAGATTTAACTATAATTTTTTCCACAATAAATCATATGAAGTAGTCTCAGATATACAAAAACACAAGTGTGATATAAGTCACCATATATATAATAAAGCAAAACATCTTCCCATATAACATAATAACATTCCAACATAATATTTGGTAAACTCTCAAGGCATGCATGCATACACAATTATTACCAAATGTACATTTTATGTTATCTGTAGTAATAACTAGTATGTATATAGTATATAAACAAATGTGAATTAAGTAAAATAACTACAGTATCGCCTAGGTATAATATACTTCTATATTGTATTACCCTATGATATCTTATACTATTATATGTTCCCAACTACATGAAAACACAAGATCCAAACTTATGATAATTAAGAACTCAACTGAATCATAATAACAAGCATATAATAGCAGTAAGGTATTATACCACTTGGGTATATTATACATACAAACATTCCAAAGTATCTCAACTTAAAACCATACATCATGATAAACCATTATTTTCTAAGTATAAATATATATTTAACACACTCATAGTATGTAATTCACACAAATATTTCATACTAAATACATAGGACTAAAAATCATTCATATTACTAATAATGAGTCAAATAAACCTGTTATCCTATTGACTCATTTTCTTCTAAGATATTATTCCAAAGGTTATAGTTCCTGATTCCTATGAAGCTTAATGACTTATTTTAAATATCTAATATATTATAGGTAAAATCCTTATATGTCAGTATTTTCACATCCTAATGTGCACCACATGTAAGTATTCCAATGCTATATGGTTTCTAAACCATGGTTTAGTACTTTAACTAAAAATTACCACACATATAAACTAACTAATGTAGTAGTTATAAAATACTTGGAAACACACTTTTTCATACTATAGTTAGAGAAATCTAGAGATTTTCTTGAAATACAAGTAGTCTAGTTTCAACATCAGTTTACACTGGGGGTTTATGAGCAATCATTTGTTAGATTAGTTTTAATCAATCCTTTAAATATTTCACCCAAGAATATTATTTTAAGAGATCCACCCTAGGTTTTGACTACACTAGAGGTTGTAAAATATATAACTTGGTATCTATTATCAAATTTATGTAACGGTTTTCCAATAAGTAAGAGATATTAAAGCTCTTTTAGATTAAACTCCATAGAAGATAATTATGTTCAATCATTCAAATCTAAGTTCAATCTATTATCCTTGAATTTAGCAAGCTCAATTAATGGGATAACCCCTATGAAACTTGTTCATTTCATACCCCATTATTTCTAAGCATGTAAACAAGGCAAATCCCTACCTCTTTGCATTTGTTTTTCTCAAGAAAGTTGATCTTTTGAGGGAATTTTGCATCATGTACAGTTTAGAGATTTTTCTCTGAACTACACTTTGTTTCTTTCTATGTAAAGACAATTTTTTTTTGACTTTGCATGTGTTTTAGGTTCTTTGTGAAGTTTTAATTTTTGTCCAAATTTGTATATGCAAATTTAGAGAATTTTATTGACATTTCATATGCAAAATGAGAGAAAATTTCTGATCTTGCATATGGGACCCACCACCTATGATAATTAATATGCATTTATTATCACATGCTATATATTATACTTAGTACTTTTTATTTTTTACCCCTTGTTTTTATTTTTCTCCTCGCCATTTTTGAGCTCTCTTACACTCTTTTTAGCATCATTTTCGAGCTCATCAACACATCCTCTTACACCATTTTTTGTAGTTACCCTCATTTGCACGTGGAATTCTAAGCACACATTTCAGGTAGGGTTTTTCTTTTTTGTTTTCTTTCTTCTTATTTTTTCTCATTGGTTGGTTAATCTTATCACCTAGGGTTTTGATCATTTGATTATCCCAACTTTTCCCTCTATTGTTTTGTTTTCGAGTATAGGGTTTTTTTTCTTGGTTTTTATTTTTTTAATTTTTGTACATCTCAAATATTTTTATCCAAGCTATAATTTTTATTTTTTTACCTCATGTTCATCAAAGAATTTTCTTTGAAGTACATGTTATCTTTATGCACTTCAAATAATTTTCTTTGATGTGTATAAAGTTAGCCATCCCTTTTTGTGTAGTTCATAGAAAATTATCTGACATGCACAAAATAGTCAAGTTAGATGCAAGTTAGAGGATTTTATTTAGCCTACATATAATTTTAATCTATCCTCATGCAAGTCAAATACTTTTCTCTGACTTTCACAAAACAAGTTTTATTTCCCAAGTTATGTGAGTCAGAGAATTTTCTCTGACTTACATATCAAAATATTTCAACTCCCATGCAGTTCAAGGAAAATTATCTAAACTACATAATCTCCACTATACCTCATGTAAAAGTGATATTTTTCATTGATCCTACATTTTTCAAAAAAAAAAATCCTAACTCTGGATAATCAAAATTTCCTACTTGCAATTATCTGATCAATGATAGACATTTTTCCAAACAAGAAGAAAATGAAGTACAAGTATCAAGGTGTGTTCCCATTATACATAATTGATTTAAATGTGGATCAAATTAAGGATAAAAATATTGGTCATGTTGATATGGTTGATTTTTTACAAATATTAGGAAGAGAACCCATTGTACCTCATATGTAGCCAGTACTTAACAATGAAATTCATTTGGCTACTACATTTTTAGTATCAACACATGGTTCTAAATTAATCTTAACCATGGTAGTAAATTTTGATAATCAAAGTAAATCAGTCAAGGATTTAGAGGGTAAGGTGATCATTCACCTCAATGAGGAATATTTTGATAAAAAATTTCACCTCTCTGAGATTGAAAAATATTCTGATTCAATTATGGAATCAGCTCAAGAATACTATGACAGAGATCTTGAGAAGTGTAAGAAACATATTAATTCTAAATGGCCAAGATTACTCAACCCACCATTGTTATATGGCCCAAGTATTTATATTGTAGTTATTTTTTGGAGGAGATAGGAGATTTGATTACTCTACTCAACAAAGTGAAAGGGTTGTCTACTTTAAACATTTTTCAAGAATAGATGTATCAATACATTCTAGTTATTAAAAGAAACAAGCAAAGGATATTTTAAGGTAAACAAATTAGTGATGTTATTTGTCATTATCTCTTTGAGGTAGCTTCTTCACTGAAGTTTTACATGACTTCATATCTTGTGTATGTTGTAGCTAGTGTGAAGTCTTTCTTAGGTCTAAATTATGTCGATGAAAGGAAAAATGTTCCTGTATATGAGAACTATCCATAGCTAACTCTAAAAAAAAGTGTCAATCATTACAAGAGAGTTAATGATGCTTTATTATATACATTCATTTGTCCTTTTGAGAAAGAACTTGAAAATAAGAGAGTTTGAGATTAGGCATGGACACAGGTCAATAGGGTTGGATGCATTTTCTTGCAATTCTCAACTTTTAAATACATCAAGGTAGGAGGATTTGATGAACAACCTTACATGCTACCTAGATACCCAAGTGATAAAATAATACTAATAGAGATGTGAAGATAAGCGATAACGTGCATAAAAAACAATTAGATGCTCATAAGAAAGGTTTCAAATTTCTAATCAGTATTGGTCGGTACACAAATTCTACTACACCAAAGGTTAAGACTATTAAAACTGAGTTGTAGTGGATTACGCTTAAAAAATTCAAAAGTAGATAAAACTTTGATTATATGATGATGAAGGAGAAGCTCAAATGTATTATTACCCATGTGCTTAGAATTGAAGATATTTAGGTAGAATTCAAAACTGATGAAGATATAAGGAGACTTCATTATAGTCACCTTACTGTTGATCATATTATCAATTTGGAATTGGAAAATATTCCTAGGGATTTGATGGATGATGGGAATATATTAGATTCTTCATATGAGGAAAATCAAGTGGCTTTAAGTCCTCTCCCTCCCCTCCAATGGTCAATTAAATAATCTACTTCTATTAGAGACATATTTCAACCTATTATTGTAAGAACTAATGCTTGGTTAGAATCTAAATGAATTAAGTTGAAACATTTTAAAACTGGTTCTAAGGAAGAGTATGATGAAAAGAATGCTAATAAATAAGAGGAGCTAAGAACCAAGAACAAAGAGGAGCCCTCTACTTCTAAATAGAAGCCAAAATTTGTATTTGTCAGTAAAGGAAAGAGGAAAGAAGTAAGTGTCAAGGAAAGTGCTCAAGTGGAGAAAAAAGAAATCCCAGTCATAAATGAGGCACCACCTTAATCAACAATATCACAAGTGTCTCAGTTAGTGCTTGAACAAACTATAAAAATAGAGACTACTTAATCAGAGGTTCCTTTGACTGAAGCTTCTCAAACCATAATTTCATAGGTAACATTTTCTATATTTCCTCCCATGGGTACCACTATACAAGTTGATCCTATTCCTTCTCAATTTTTCTTTCACCACCACCTTCACCTCCTAGTGCCACATTTTTTCAAGTTCCTTCACAAGGTACACTAGATCAAGTTTTTGATTCATTATTAAATCTACCCAGTCCTTCAAAGTCATGGGGATCCCCAACTAATTTATATTTCACCCAAAAAGATATGGATAAATTTATGTCTATACCTTCTTCAAAAATAAGAACTCAAGTTCCTATCACTCCAATGACCAAAATGTCAATGGGAACTAAAGTGGTGGTTATTCCAACCCAAAATCCACATGTTATTACTATAATCCCATTATTTTCAACCCCATTACCAGATACCTCTATCACACTACCTTCCATTCCACTTAAAAATCCATTATCCCTCCTCAAGTATCCCAAGCTTTAATATCCTCTGCCCAAGGAGATCCATCTCCTATTCCTCCTTAGCTGGCATCACAAACACCTAAGAAGAAGCAAACAATGTAACTAGAAGACTTTGATTTTGGTTAGCTTGTGCTAATAAAGCCCAAAATAACAAAGAAGGCCAAAACTATGTCAAGGGTGATATTTAAAACTAGGCACAAGTATGTCAAAGTTGCATTTCCTCTTGAAGATAGAAACATTGAAGATATTCAAGTGTTTGAATATGTAGTAGGATGAATATATCCTAGGAAAAAAACCCATGAAATCATGAAGGAAGATTTCCAAGTATCAATGGCCTCCTTGATCAAGAGATATGATAAGGACAAGAAGATCAAGGATCAACTCAAAGTATAAGTAGAATAGCTGACC
This sequence comes from Torreya grandis, assembly GCA_037957365.1. Taxonomy (NCBI): domain Eukaryota; kingdom Viridiplantae; phylum Streptophyta; class Pinopsida; order Cupressales; family Taxaceae; genus Torreya; species Torreya grandis. The sequence continues at coordinate 3,320,769 of JARHVA010000893.1, forward strand.
TATGATTTACTAAAAATAACCCAACCATTTGAGTTTATTGATCCTATTGTGCATGAAAATAATAAAAAATCCATTCAACATGCAAAGAAAATTGGATCTCAGGGTCATGTAGTCAGTGACTAGATTGAGATATTAATAACATAGGGTACTCAAAGGTTATGTTCTACCATTGAATTTTTGAAGAACCTGAGTGAAGTGAACATATAAATTTAACAAACAATTGAAACACTCACTCAAGATTTGGAATTAACTAAAAAGGATATTAATACATGGACTCAACTATGAAAATTTAAACTAGAGCTTTTGGTTAAGTAGAAGGTCATTCAAAATGGGAAAATGTTCATTGAATACATGGAAGCTATGAAAAATAAAAGAGAAGTTCTCAAGAATCTAGCTAAAGATCTTGAAGAAGCTGAAGATATGTGTGATAATAAGATGTTAGATCTTGTAGAGAAAATTGGAGAGCTTCCTTGCCAAGTTAAAAATGATTCTCAAGAAATTCTTCCTATAAAGACTATTATTCAATAATTTACATCTTTACTTCAAACAAAGATTTAAATAGGTACTTTCACACTGGAATCCATCGACAAATTGATTGAATTTCAAGTTATTTTGAATAAATTACAAATAATCATGGATAAAAGAAAAGATTTTCTGATTAACTTAGAAGATTCAATCATAAGAGTACTTGTCATCTCCAAAATTACATCCGGCCTACATAACAGTGAGGTTCAATAAATACTGAAGAGATATGAGGAATTTTTAGAAAAGAATAAAAAGGAAGAAATTCTTGTGTCTAAGGACTCTTAGTTTACTTTTGTAATTTTTTATATTTAATTTTTTTTAGTGTAATTTTTTTTATATGTAAACTAAGTCAATGAATAAGTTAATGTATTTATATTTTTCCTATTTTTGTTCATAGCTCCTCTCTATAAATAAGAGGATGATCTTTATATAAAGGATCACTAATTGTTGTAGAGGGGAAATGCCACTGAATTGAGAAACCATTTTGAAATTTTATGTTCATATTTTAAATCAAAAATTCATTCAATATAAGAAAATCAAGTGATCTTTCAAACTTTGTGTTGAAATATACTTGTGTATTGGGAATGTTCTTTTGTCTTTTCTATTGCATTTTGTTTTGCTTTGAGTGAATGTGGTGTGAAATTTCTACAAGACATAAGTGCCAGGAAGCTAATTTTGGAGTCTTTGAGCTACTTTTTAGTTACTAGATTTATGTTCACATTGAAAGTGAATTACTGAGGAGACTTTGGGTTGCCAGTTATTCTTCTTTGATAATTTTTTATCTTTGTTGGAAATAAGGCAAAGACTTTGGGTTCAACCTTATTCTATCTTTCAAGTTTATTCTATTGGTATTATTTTTGTTTATCTTTTGGCTAACAAATCTGAATATCGGTTATATTTGGTTAATCAAGTGATCTTATATTTTTTAAGTATATCACAAAGAATAGAAAGAAGTTTGTAATTGATCATCAATTCTAAAAAAAGAGAATTGGATGATATGACAACACCCATTATGATAAAAACATTTTAAATAAGTGTAGATAATTAAGTGTTGTGTTAGTTAATAACTAAAGGGAGCCTCCCCTTTCATTGAGGAGAGATTTTATCTCATCACACTGGCTAAAATAAACATTTTAATACCATTATGTCAATAACAAAATATTCACTCAACACAATCCACTCTACATTTGACAATAAACAATTTAAT